>JAAPAO010000004.1:0-218398 GCA_013115145.1 Perkinsus chesapeaki | reverse complement strand
ATAATAATACCCTTTTATTTATATAATAATACCCTTTTATTTATATAATAATACCCTTTTATTTATATAATTATACACTTTTATTTATATAATTATACACTTTATTCATACATTAAATAACACAACATAGATAATAATTGTTGTTGTAAGGTGTTGCTCTTCTGCCTTATCCTCGGTTAACCATCTATGATGATGTAGAGCTACTCCCTCCTATTAGTAATAATCTACTCTTCAGCAGTAGTAGCCAGAGCAGCAACAGCGTCCTCTTCTTGAGTTTCCTCGGGTTTAGCGGCTTTAGCTGCTTGTACGGCAACAGTATCAAGAGTTTGGCGTCCAGTAGTAGTAATAATACGGCCACCCTTCATAGCATCACTCTGTGCAACAATATCCATTTTCTCTAATTGTTGAAGTAAGAATCTAACAATATATAAATTAAATAATAAGACACTAGTTATAATAGATAATATTATTACCTGTTAATCTTACCAGCTCCAAGAGTGAAATGGGTACGGCAAACACCAGAGTTAGATTTCATACCAAATATCTTACGAAGAGCACCAACACCGATATTAGGGCGGATGTAACTGAAGATGATATTATTAGTGATATCTATAATAATTATTATTACATGCGACGGGCAATGGCAGCAGCACGAATATAAAGATAATCATCATCATAAGGAGCAAGCTCACGTTGAGTACCAGTCTTAATATATTCAGCCCACTAATAATATATAATAATAACAACCTGTATTAATACTATAATACCTTTGGTATTTCCATTTGACCTTGAGCCTTCAAATGAGCAGCAAACGCTTTAATGAATAACTCAGCAGGTACATCCTTTACAGTTTTAACATCATATTTGGCGACTAGCTCACACATATTTAATGTAGGAGAGCAACAATACAACAATGTCTAAAGGGGACCAGAATCCATCCGGTACATCTCACAATATATAATCGATCACGTGATCGATATCCGCTAAAATCGCCGCGCTGCCCCCAATCTTCGGAGATGACCAAATTGAACACAACCCTTTGATAACGTTAACCTTTTAATAACGTTAACCTTTTAATAACGTTAACCTTTTAATAACGTTAACCTTTTAATAACGTTAACCTTTTAATAAGGTTAAAGTTGTTGTTGTTGTTGTTATTAACAAACACTATGTCTTCTATGAATGGATGAGTAACGTTATCGAATACTGTTTTTGTTATTATTAGTCTTTTCTATGTTTCTTAGAATGATGATGCTTCTGTTGCTTTTCTTGTTGTTCATCATCATCTTGTTTATGATGTCTCTTCTTGTTATTCTTCATCTTTTCATTATCATCTTTAGTAGTATTAGTAGGTTCCACTAATGCACCAATAATAATAAATGTGTTATCTGCTGATACAATACTTGTCGATTCGTCTTTTTTATTGGTTATAAGACAATTATATGGTTTACTACTACTATTAGTAGTAGGAGGTTCTTGATTGTTATTATTAGCTGCTACCCATTTCTTAGTAAATATAGCATCAACATCATTTTCATCAACACCACCAACACCATAACAATCATCAACACCATTATCAGCATCATCAACATAATCTTCATTATCACTATTACTACCAGTAATTACATTATCAATAAAGAATGTAACATGTGTACCTATCAATAATATTTAAATAATCAATAATCATATAACATATTTACCTTTCTCAATAATAGTATTATTATTAGTAGTAGTTGTTGTTAACCTACGCCATAATGTATTATCTTCATCATATGTCCAATCAGATAACATATTATTACTAGGTATTCTTGCCGCCCATGTGTTTAATATAGTTACATTAATATTATTACCACTAACATTATTAACTATACCACTAAGTTTATTACCAGCTTTAATACTTAATGATAATAACTCAATATTAGATAATCTATATGTAAGTAATGCACCACCTTCATCAACATAACAACATTTACTACTACTATGCTGCTGCTGCCCATTATGAATGGTATCATCATTATTAGATGTTGAGGGTATAAAACCTAATATATAATAATGAAACCCAATCTTATTATTATTATTATTACCAATAGTAATAGTAGGATTATTGGTATAATTAATATACCTTAATAATAACATCCTCATAGCTGTATGTTTTAATATACCGTATCTTTTTGAAGATAATTGTGATGGTATTATACTACCCGATACAGATAGTTTAATAGTATTCTAATAATAATACATATTATTAATAATAAGAGTAATTATTACTAGTTTGTCGGAATAGAATTCTTTTTCCTGTATTAGTGCTCTACAAACATCATTTACCTAATGTCAATAATAATAATACTAACAACCTTTAATTCACATTAAGCGCCGTCATAATAATAATAATAATTACCATTGATTCAATTGAACCTTCTTCTTTTTCTTCCTCATCTTCATTATTTATTATAATATTATTAATTGTATTATTACTATCATCATCATCATCATTATCGTGTTGTTGTAATATAGGTTTGGATATATAATCCGTATGATAACGTATAAATTGTGGTGTTGTATCCCAAGGAAATGTACCAATTATATAACCAGTAGCAGACATTACCAATAACAACAACAACAACTACAACAAGAGTACGACAACTACTGTAGTAGGGACTACTGTTATAGGGATAAAACTATACACAATATAATTAACAATAGAAAATACTTGAATAATAATCATTATTATAAATAATAAAAATATTCATGTTCATCTTCTTCTTCTCATTATTAATATTATCATTGATGTTGTTGTTGTTGTTGTTGTCGTTGTATAATATATTTAGCTATTGTCTCTAATTGTATATTAGATGTACCTTCATATATTTGTCCTATTTTAGCATCCCTATATAACTTTTCTAAGGGATAATCTTTAGTATAACCAACACCACCCAACCAATCAATACCTTTACTAGTAGCTAATTCAGCAACTCTTGATGCTTTCAATTTAGCACTACTACACTCTAATATAATATCTTTACTATTAATGATACCTTTATCAACCATTATCTTAAGTCTGGCAGCATTATATCTAATAACATCATCTTCTTCATCATCATCATCCGGAATAATAATTATATTATTATTATTACACCATAAGATGAGCTGCATATATCTCAGTTTGTAATTCCGCTAATTGGAATCTCATACCTTGAAAATCTGTTAATTTTTTACCAAACTGTCTCCTTTCATTCATATACCTATCATCATCATCAATTAGTATTATAATAATACAAAAACAACAACAATAATAATAATAATTACTATTAATCCTTCTTATTATTATTAGTACTACCTTAAAGAATGTTCTATTGCTGATTTAGCTATACCCAACATTTGTGCTGCTATACCAATTCTACCCTCATTTAATAATGACATGGCAACTTTATAACCTTCACCAATATTACCTAATAATGCACTCTCTGGTATAAATACATTATCAAGATGTAAAGGGCATGTACCTTAAACAGATGATGATGATGATGATGATGCGGCAGTATTATAATTGATAATAATAAGACATATGTCTTATTATTATTATTATGATTACTACTTGATGCTTTAATACCAAGCTTTTTCTCTGGTGGTCCTATACTTAAACCTTTTCTCATAGTTACACCATCATCTTCATATTTAGGTAATATAAATGCAGTTATACCTTTATAACCAAGTGATACATCAATAGTAGCAAATATAATAAACACACCAGCTTCAATAGAATTACTGATCCACATTTTATTACCATTCAATAACCATCCACCACCACCACTATTACTACCCCCTTCTACTACTTTAGTAGCTATTGTCTTTAAATTGAATGCATCTGAACCTGCATTAGACTCAGATATAGCAAATGCACCAATAGTATTTTGCGCTAGTTTAGGTAACCATATATCTTTTTGTTTATTAGTACCATATAATAATATTGATCTTGGTATCAAGGTATTATGTATATCTATCATAGCACCAACTGATGGATCTATTCTAGATATCTCTTCTATTGTTATTAACGTTTCAATAAAACTTAAACCACTACCACCTTTATTAGTCTCTATTTCCATACCCATAAAACCATTATCAAATAATGATTTAATAATATCTTTATCCATACGTGATTCTTCGTCCATTTTATTAACTTTAGGAGCAATAATATCATTACCAAAACTACGTACCGTTGATCTTAATAATTCCTCATCTTCAGTAAATCTAATGATAGTAATAACAAATACAACGTGTGCAAATTTGTTATGGAAATTGCCGAATTTAGTTATCTCTCGCCGTAGAGCGGTTTGCGATGCCAAAATTAGACGGTTTTTGTATTCTCACTGAGGGAAATTCGATGAGATATCGATCAACCATTTCATTATTATACTTGGCAATATGCGTAATATATTGCTCTTAGCATGAAGCCGTATTACCACCTCCAAGATAGTTATATAAATATAGCCGCTATACGGTCCTTAGACACCTTGATACAGGTTATACGACAGATACATTAGTTTCGATTGAATTTCAGATTACTTGTTAAAGCAAAGGCACAGAATGTTGCTCTCCCCTTATGAAGTTTTGGACCCGACATATGAGAGTTCGAGTGAAAATGAGCTGCCAAGTGAAAAATGTGACAGTCTGCTGCTGCTGCTGCCCTGGCCCAGCCCCAGCATCCTATAAATGAATTAATGGTATCGCATTGTCTGGTAGGATATGTCATTTGGGATACTCCAATATGCAGGTGCATATTCACCTGGCTAGCCATGAAATGTATAGCATACTTCGTGACCATTGCATAACAAAATCCCACCCTAGCCGCGTGCTGAAATGACCGCGGGTCATCAAATATAACAATAAAATGGCCCATGAAATGGTTGATCGATATCTCATCGAATTTCCCTCAGTGAGAATACATAAACCGTCTAATTTTGGCATCGCAAACCGCTCTACGGCGAGAGATAACCAAATTCGGCAATTTCCATAACAAATTTGCATACATTGTATTTGTTATTACTATCATTATATTACATAGTCAATGGTGTATGTAGACTACTTGTTGTTGTTGTTGTTGCTGTGGTATAATATTTATTAATATTATCAACACATGATGATAATAATACTCTATTATTATAACATCCTAATATCATCCTACGACCACGACCTCTTGACCTCGATGATGATGATGATGATGATAACAACACATATCTTCTTAACATATTGAGTAAACCTATAATAACTAATAATAATAAACTCAATAATAATATAACAAATAGTAGGAGAAACTAAGCATCAACGTAATCGTAATCGTAAGCAGCGGCAGTGGTAGTGTCATTATTATTATCCTTCTTGTAGTATCCCTAATCCTCTTTATCATCCTTATTTATTCTTTCATTTAATACATTATTCCCTTCTCTTATTAATTTATACATCTTCACACCATCTGATTCAGCTATTAATCTTTGATTCCATCCTGGTATATCGAATTCATTAGATAATACTATAACACCACCAGCCCCAGCCCCAGCCCCAGCAGCACCATTACTACCACCAGCATTGCCACTGTCATTATTATTATTTAATAATATATCTTCTAATACTTTACCATATTTCATCATAACATTGTCACCTAATATATAATAGTAAAAGTTGTTATTATTATTATTATTATTATATTACCTGGTCTGCCATATAATGTAATAACATCTGGATTAATACTCTTAATAAGTTTTTTATCGAATGCATTACCCCATATAAAATGAGTAGTATTATTATTATTATTCCTATTTAGTATTATTAATGATTTAAGTTTAGATATTAATATTAACCATGGGTTTATCTCTATACCATACGCCTTACTAAATTTACCTTTATTAATAGCATTAATAACCATTCTACCATCACCACTTCCTAAGTCTAGTAATATTGATTTATCAACTATAATACCGCTACGTGGTATAAGATAATGAAATATAATATTAATTGATTTGTCTCTTGTTGGTAAATAAGGAGGACCACGATAAGATTTGGAAACCTTTGGTATTATAAATGGTATCTAATAACTAAGCTAGTAACTGCTATAACTGTGATAGACAGTGAATAATAACAATAATGCTATATCATACTAAGAATTATTATTACCATTATTGTATTTAATATAACGAATGATCCTACTGCACCTTTGAATACCTTCTCTACACTATTACGTGATATATCATGCCCCATAAAATTAATATATCTCATTGATGATGATGAGCTGCTTGATCTACAGCTCGTTGAGAAGGGCACGCTGCCTTCGTCTCCTGCTCCTGCTCCTGGTGGTGGTGCCTCCACCTTGCAGGCTGCTGTTTCAGGCTGTGTTGGTGTTGCTGACATAATAATACTAAGAATGATAATACTAAACTCAATACTAAATTATAGAGTTATTATTAAGATAATAATCAAAAACATGATAATAGTTATGAACATTATCATCATCATCATCATCATCATCATCATCTTTATCATCTATACAACGATTATTATAATGATGAGAAAGAGCTACTACTACTACATATTAGTAGTAGTATTATTAGGATTGAACGGTAATCTATTGGGATTACTTGGTTTATTATTAATATTAAACCTAATGATAAAGATAATAACAGCAGTACAGTAATAACTATATCTAATATTGTGATTAATATATTATTATTATTATTACCTATCCCATTCATTAATATTATCAATCCAACAATTAATATAAGTATCATCTTTAAGTAAATTTAATGCATTTTTTGTAGGTATCCATATATTATCTGATTCCCACATAAATGCCATAGTACCACTATATCTATCAGGACCCCTATCATCATCATCAGCAGCAGCAGGTGTATCATATCCACCAGTAGCAGTTGTTGTTATTGTTGTTGCTCTATCTGGTCCATGTGGTGCTAGTTTATTATGTATAGAACTATAACCTGGTTTAAAACCCTTTTTAGCATCATATCCACCATATAATAATCCCATAAACTCAGACATAACATTTCTATGATACCATGGTGGTCTAAAGGTATTCTCGGTAGGTAACCATCTTGGGGGAAATATAACAAAATCAATATTAGCAGTTCCTGGTGAATATGTTAATGATGGTGATTGTAATACAACTCCTATACTTGGATCAGGATGATCATATGTTACTGAATTAATAGCCATGAATAGACCTAAATCATATACTGTTGGATAATAATTACCATACCAACCAATAACATCATATGGTACTCTACTCAATAATGATTTATATCTAAAATAATAATAATATTAATAACAATAACATTATACGATATATTACAATAAACCTTGAAATTTAGATATAAGTTGATAAGTAGTATTATTATTATCTTCTAATACTGCTGATGCTATTGGTGCTCTAAAATGCCTTGGATGGGCTAAACCACCAGATATACCTATTGGACCTAGATCTGGTATTTTAAATGGTGCGCCAAAGTTCTCTAAAAAGTATCTAATAATACAATATACTACTACTACTGTTGTTGTAGTTGTAGGTTATTATTATACTACCCTTTAGCTCTCCTTTTTCCATATTCTTCTTCATTATTATTTATAATAATATGATCAACAGTAAATTTAATACCTTTCGGTATTAATAACATCTCTCTTGGACCACCTCTTAATATCCCTAACTCTGTACGTATGTTTAATATACCTTCTCTAGGCAATAACATAATATCTGCATCGTGATGTATAAATATCTTATTATTATTAGACATATTAATATTAAAATCATATATACCACAAGCCGCACCATTATGATAGGCTATAGTAAATAATGAATCAACCCAATCCACATCATTATCATCATCTTTATTATTATTAACACTATCTTCCATCGACATGAATCTATAAGGTTCAGGTGTTACACCACTATTGTTATTATCAAGCTTTTCAATAATAAAACTAACAACAACAATTATTATTAATTATTGGTCTTGTAAATATTAATTCATTATTACTTATTATTTCCATTATATATATCATATATTGTATTATTATTATTTCTCATTAATTGTGTTATTGTTGGATATTTTCTATATAACCATGTATAATAATTACTATGTCTAGGTGCTGTAAATGCAGTAGCTGTTAATAATTCAGGATATAAACCATATGGTGGATTTAATGGTGAATTCTGATTACGAGGTACAGCATTATCTAATACTTCACTCATTTGAAAACTTTGATAACCACCATTATCTAAATATCTAATAATAAAACAACAACATCATAACCACCACCACAACAACGACCATCAACTTACTTAATATTAGACCCTTTTGAACCAGGAAATGAATCAATATCGCATCCAATATCACTATTAGATCTTCTAGTAGATGAATATAACCTTATACAATTAATAATAGCTTTATTATTATATTTGATATTATTATGTGTTATTAATAACATCCCTTATTACTATTATTGAATATAATACTATTAAACACTACACTTATAATAACATTTGAGACCCAGCAGCAATCGTAGTATATTATTATCATCCTAGAATGATAACAATAATAAGTCGATATACTTGTAGTTGGTGGTATAAGTTAGAAGCGTAACTTCCTTCTAAGGAATACAAGATCCTTAGATGGTTTGTTACCACTCTTTTCAAGAGAAGGCTTTTGGAACTTCTCCTTCATTAACTTGGCAAAGCTCAATTTAGCCTGCTTTCTGCCATCAACAGTTTGCATCTGCTCATCAGTTACTAATGTTTTACCATCAATATCATGAGGAAGAGTATATCTAATAATAACAACATAATATGTTTAACAACAATAATATATATATTACCTAGTAGCAATAAGATGATTAAAGTTAACATACTTAACGAATGTCTTAACTCTAGAACGTTTATCTTGCTTCTTCATACTCATCTTCTTAGTAACAGATTGAGGATGTTTCTCAATACCAACAACTAGGCAATGCCCATAAGGATGGCTTTTAGTTCCATTTTCATTAACCTTAACGATAACTGCTTTATGACCAGCTTGACGACCGTTAAGTAGGATAACAACACGTCCGGCACGGATACTAAAAAGATGAATAATAAAACACCATATACTACATATAGTGATACTTACAACTTGCCCATCTTATCAAGTAGTCGACTGGTATTGAAGACGCTGGACTCGTGGTCTAGGCCCTCTATCAACTCCGTCTAAAATAAATATCGATCACGTGATCGATTCTTATCACGCGCGCTAATCGACATGATGTTGTCTCTGTGATGTGTGGTGTGTTCAATGACAATATATGTTTGTTGATAATAGAGATGTTAATGAAGGTTTAAGGGATAGTAAGGGTATTGATGTAATAGAACATAATAAAGTAGGATAATTATAATAATATGTTAATAATGTTATTATATTTAGAAGAACAATAAAAGACTATTATTATCTAAAAAGTTAACATTCTTACCAGAAGATGTGAATGATATACATTATAGATTTAATATATGTTTTATTATTGGTGAACCAGCATTATCATATATTATTAAACATGTTATAAAAGCATTAATAACATCTAATAAAGCTAAACAAGCAACTAATACATTATATGATAATAATAGAGATACTGCCGAGGATGATGATGATATACGATGTTATTTTCCAATAAAAACATTAGATAATAATGACGAAATATTAGTAGCATTAACACGGTTTAATATGGTAATCCCAATAATGATAATAATGTTAATAATATATATTATTAGATATCTAATTTTAGTGATTCGTTACCTTGTTATGTATCATCTAGTACTACTGCTATTAGTAGTGGTATTATATATACTATAATAAATAATAATGATATTGATAAACAATTAGATAATATTGATATGAGAGCAATTGAAGTATCTATACAAAAATGTAAACCAATGGAAATATTATTAGTAATGATATAATAATAAAGTATAAAATAAATAGTTTATAATATCATCAGATACTACTACTATCAGCAGCAGATGGTAGTATAGATAATAAAATAAATGAATGGTGTATTAAAAGGAATATAACTCATGAAAGAATATTTATCATAACATTAGACAAAGATTATGGTGATACATTATATGATATAATACATGTTAATGTTGTTAATACAATATATAATAATATAAATAATACTGATACAATAATAATAAATGATAAAATATCTAACATTAATAAACAACGGTATAAAAAACGTAATATATTATTTAATAAACTATCATGTTTTGGTAATATATGTATTAAATAATATAATTATTATTATTGCGTTCATACTATTAACTAATATAACTCAATAACTTATTATTATTATTATCATTGGTGTTTGTTATATTGTATTATCTATTCTAGTTTATCCCCTTCATCCACTTTATGTAATAATTCTGCCTGATGTTCATGCATATCTTCTATTTGTTTATCAATAACTATTCTACCAAATGTTTTCATAACTTCATCAATAAGTATTACTGGGAATGAGAAATATAATACTAATGCCCAATCATGTATATCAAGTGGTACTACACCAAATATATTAGATAAAAATGGTTGATATAATATAACCATATGAATAGCTATACTATTAATAACAGCTAAACATAACCATGGATTACACCATGGTGGTAATTGTAATAATGAACCATCTTCAGATAATGCATTTAGTGCATTAAACATTTCAATAACTACTAATACAGTTAATGATAATGTAGATGCTTTAGCTTTACCATAAGTAAAATAACTACACGAATCATTAGGTAACATACCATTAATATTATTAACATTAAAAGTATGACCCCATGTATGACATTCATCCCAATGCATTAATTGCCATAATGTTATTGTTGTATGACCATCAGATGTACCTTCATCCATTATATAATAATATATAAATATACCAACAGTTGCTAAACCAACATATGTACCAATAACACAATACCGGAAGAATACCCAACCAGATATTAATTTATCATCACTTTTTCTTGGTGGTCTTTTCATAATATCTAAATCTGGTGGATTAAAACCTAATGCAGTTGCTGGTGGTCCATCAGTTACTAAATTAACCCATAATAGTTGTACTGGTGTTAAACTTTCTGGTATACCCAGTGCAGCAGTAAAGAATATAGATGCAACTTCACCAATATTACTTGATATTAAATATCTAATAAATGCCTTCATATTACTATATATACTTCTACCCTCTTCAACAGCAGCAACTATAGTTGAGAAATTATCATCAGTTAATACCATATCAGATGCTTCTTTGGCAACCTCAGTACCAGCAATACCCATAGATATACCAATATCAGCTGCTTTTAAAGCCGGAGCATCATTAACACCATCACCAGTCATAGCTGTGACTTCACCCAACTTCTTTAATATTTTAACAATAACCTGATAATAATAATAACAAGAAGAAGAAGAATAGTTAATATTAATATAAAACTATGTTACTTGTTTATGCTTAGGTTCAGTCCTTGAGAATACACCACCTTGTTCATCCATACACTTCCGTAATACATTAGTTTTATCAGTATCGCTTAGTTGATCGAACTCTCTACCAGTTAAACTTACTGCACCGCCTCCTTTATTACTATGTGATGATGATGATGGAGTAGTAGTAATAATACCAAGATCCTTTGCTATTGCTTCTGCTGTTAACTTATTATCACCAGTTATCATAATAACACTTATACCAGCTTCATGACAACTATCTATTGCTGGTCTACATTCTGGTCTAGGTGGATCCATTAAACCAACTAATCCCAGGAATGTTAAATCTTGTTCGACTTTAATAAAATTAGCTGGATCTTTAAGTAGTGTTTTACTTATATTATTATTATCATCAATACCCATATAATGTGATATACGAGGATCTAACTCTTTACGTACAGCTAATCCAAGTGTACGTAATGCCTCTTCACCTAATAATAACAACTGATAATAATATATAGTCTTATATAATAATAACATCATCTTTCTACCTGCCATCTTTTCAACATAATCATTAAATATAATATTTTTCATATTATTATCTAATGGTAGTATTGAACCATCTGCCATCATAATATATTTACATCTAATAATAATAATAAACATGTAATAATAATTAATAAGTATTACTAATACCTTTCTAGTATAACCTCTGGTGCACCTTTAACATATAATGTATTCTCATCTCTATCATTCTCTTTAACTATAACCGACATAGATTTCCTATCACGTGAGAATTCAAGTGTTGCTATTGGTTTACATAATGATAACCAATATTTAGAGAATGCTTCTAAGTCATTATCACTACGATTATCAGACTAAAATAACAAAAGTATTATTACAATATACCACCAGCAACAGCATTACTATTACCTGTAAACATCTTTTATTAATATAAGTATCTGGACATCCAAGCTTTTCAGCTAATACTCTTATAGCAGCTTCAGTAGGCTCACCAGTACGTTTAATCTTACGTCTTACAACACTATCATGCTTATCATCATCCTCCTCATCATCAACCTGCTGCTTCTCATCATCATCGATATCAGCAACACTTGTATTATTAGCATATTTAATACGACTTTGATTACATAATGCGGCGCATTTAGCAAATTCTGCTAAACCATTATTATTAGAT
Organism: Perkinsus chesapeaki; assembly: GCA_013115145.1. Lineage (NCBI taxonomy): Eukaryota > Perkinsozoa > Perkinsida > Perkinsidae > Perkinsus > Perkinsus chesapeaki. Next base: position 205,702 of record JAAPAO010000004.1, on the reverse strand, counting down.
GTTGGTGGTCTTAATGATGGTCTTATATCACCAATAGGATTATAACTTACACCATCAACATTATATGTGTTTAATAATGGTTTATTATTACTAGAGGATGATGATGTTGATGATGAAGAAGGTATAGCAAATTTAACTACACACATTTCATTGGTAGTTAATGTACCAGTTTTATCAGAACATATAACAGTAGTACAACCTAATGTCTGTACTGATGGTAAACGTCTAACTATACAATTCCTCTTGGCCATCCTACGTGTACCCAATGCTAGACATGTTGTTATAACTGCTGGCAATCCTTCTGGTATAGCAGCAACTGCTAATGCTACTGCTACTTTAAAATAATATATACAACCTCTAAACCATGAACCATATACAGGATCAAAGAAATGTTTATAGTTAATAATCCAAACCACAAAACATATAATAAATATTATTTTAGCCAATAACTCTGAGAATTCTTCTAATCTCATTTGTAATGGTGTTTGTTGATCTTCTTCAGCAGCTACTGTTACTGCTTTTTGTATTTCACCAATTTCTGTATTCATACCAGTACCAACAACAATACCAACACCGCAACCATTAGCAACAGATGTTGATGAGAATAACATATTATGTTTACCTTGTATTTCACATGTACCTTCTTCATTATTACCATCACTAATACGATCTATATCTTTAGTTACAGTAACACTTTCACCAGTAAGTTGACTCTGTTCAACACGTAATGTTGTTGTACGTAATTGACATAATCTAATATCAGCCGGCACTTTATCACCAGCTCTGACTTCAACAATATCACCAGGTAATAATGAAGTAGAATCTTGAGTTAACCATTTACCATTACGTAATACATGTGCATAAGATGGTTGTAATGATTTTAATGCTTCTAAAGCTGATTCAGCATTAGTCTCCTGCCATACACCAACAATAGCATTAGCTATTAATATTAATAATATAACCAATGGTTCGATATATGCAAACATTCCCTCATCTTCATTCTCATCATCAAAATAAGCTAATAAGAATGATATGAATGCAGCAACCAATAATATCCGAACCATTAGATCATCAAACTGTTCTAATATTAATGTAAATAATGATTTACCTTCAGTCTGAAGGAATAAAAGTAGTATATTATAATATACAATACTTACTTTATCAAGCTCATTAGGACCATATTTAGATAATTGTTTATTAACTTGTTCATCATTTAAACCATTATCAAGTGATACATTATAATAGTGTAATACATCTTGATAATCTCTAGCATACGCTAATGCTCTTATATTATTATCATCTAATGATGCTCTACTAGATTTCCTCATAATATTAATAGGAAATGCTTATCAAAAAACCCACTAATAATAACCAAGTACTAGTTCATTACCTTTATCAGCACTACTGAGTAAGAAGGGCCCCTCCCCCCCTTCCCTTCCGCCGGGGTAATAAGCGCTCGCCATTCCAATCGATTTAAATATTGGAGCAGCAGCATACTCAGCATCATCAACGACACTGTTGAATATGGTAAGCCCATCTGAGGATGATTATATAAATGATATTGGTGGATCATTTACTAGTAATCCATGGTATAAAAAGTAATAATATTGTAGTATTAATAATATAATATATTATTTTAGATATGATAATGATATTAAAAATGATAAAAATAATAACATTAAAAGTGGTATTAATAGTAATACCACATTCTTATCACACCCAGTAATAGAAGGTTTAATAATAAGTTATTGTATTATATCACAACCAATAGTGGGTACTTGTTTATGTACTAATGAAACATGGAATAATATATTAAAAGATATTATACAATCATTTGGTTATTTTGGTATAAGTATGATAGTACAATTATTAATGATGTTAGGAATAAGATTAACATTAAATATGTAATAATTATATTATATTGTAATATCATATATTATTATATTAGATACCGTTTATTTAAATATGGTAAAGTAATAAAATATAATGATAATGCTGTTATATCTATAGATATATTAGATAGAACAACTGATGACAATGAACAACAACAACAAGACGAAGAAGCAAATGATGATAAAGATAATAATAATACCACATCATTACCTGGTGGTGTTGTAATAAATGATAAAACACAAGGTAATAATAGAACATCCCAAAAGACGACAGCATCATCAACTGCATCACAGTATGGTAATGGTTTTGGTATTGGACGTAATATAAGAAAAGGTATTAAAACACCAGAAAGACATTTAATATATATAATAAAGAATATTAATAAAGGTCTTAAATATATATATGAATCTGAAAGCTATTTAATATCACGTATAATAAGAACTATATTATGGTGTACATTATATTTATTTTTAACAAGGTCAATGTAATATTAATAGTATAATAATTAATAATATATCTATTAGGGTTCGTGATTGTAATATTGAAGGGTTAGTCGAAGATATATGTGGTCCTACGGGTTTAGAGCCTTGTGATTGGATAATATCATTTCCATATAGTTGGCAGCGTACATGGTATGATCACATTGAAAGAGTATTCTTATGGATGGTTAATGTTGATTGGTGTATATGTTATCACTTTGCACGTAATAAAAGTGAATATTTTAAATCAGTTGCATGTTGGACTGATATATTAACAATGCCGGCATTTAGCTTGTTCTTTAAAATTGGTTCAATAGCTGCTAATATGGATTTTGTGGCTGATACCTATTTCTTAAGGTTATAATAATATATAATCATTATAAGGTTATTATCACGGTTATTATCATTAGGTATGGATTTATTAGATTTTTAAGATTATATGGTATGGAACCAACATTTGAGAAATTATTACCAAATATAAGTATGACCAGGAGACAAGTATTATCAATAGCATTGGGTGTATTATCATTATTATTAATGTTTTCTGGTGCAATATTTAATGAAGAAAGTTGTACTATTGGACGTAAAGATCATTTTATTAAATATGAGGATTTTGTATATTTTCTTATAATAACAATGTCAACAGTAAGTAGATAATAATAATAATACTACTACTACAGATATAGATATAATAATAATTATTATTGTTAATTGTTATTATTAGGTTGGTTATGGTGATTTTGCACCAATAACATTACGTGGTAGAGTATTAGTATTAGTATTTATTGCATTAACACTTAGTTTAGTAACATTACAGGTTAAAAAATTAATGTTAATATTAGCTGAAGATAATTTACAGTAATAATGATAATATTAATAGGATGATGATTATGATGATTATGGCAGGTATGGTATAGTACCCAATAGCTCATCATATTATATATTAATAATATGTGATAGAATTGATATTATACAAATACAAGGTATAATAAAAGAAATATATACAAGTGGATTATATGAAGGTGCACCACCAATATTAGTTATAACAACAACTGAGTTACCACATGAAAGGGTAATAATAGTAGTAGTAGTAGTAGTAGTAGTAGTAGTATATTATTATATATTATTACTATTTAGATGTGTAAGAAATTAAATGAAATATGTACATCACTTGGTGTACATTTATATATAAGAAAGTTTGATTTTATATCATCATATAAACAAACAACAATAAATAATAATGATACTAATAATAATACCAGTCGATATAAACGTAGTAATATGTTATATGTTAAAATGCTTGGTAGTAATAATACACTACCAGTAAGATTAGATTTAGCTATTGGAATATATATATTAACACCACCACCATTAAATTCATCATTATCAACATCATCAATAACTAATGATTCTTATATATTTTCAATATCAGCATCTTCATCTTCATCGTCACATGGTGATGGTATTGTTGAGGATAAATTGACATATCTAAGAGTATTGGCATTATCAAGAATATTCAATACTTCTTCTAACGATAGTGGTGAGGGTATTGGTGATATAATAATTAAAGATGAAATGATGAATAGAGTAATGGTTATGGTTAATAGTATTGAATATAGTAAATTAATAAAATCACAAGGTGTTGCTGGTGTATTATCAATGAATGAATTTAAATTAAATATAATAGCTAAACAGTCTGCTGGTATTATAGGATTCCCTACTCTTATATTTAATATGATTACAAAATATGATAAACCAATAACAATATCATCATCATCATCATCAAAACATCAACAACAACAAATAGTAATAGGTAGCGGTAACACCGTGGGTAGTGCTGTTGCTACAGCAGCTGCTGTTAGTAGTAGCAGCAGCAGCGCACCTATTATTAAAGATGATATTAGTGGATTTAATGACTATTCAAGAGGAGCACAATATAGGTTAATGGTTATACCATGTCCCCCTATTGATAATAATGAATATGATTGTGATGATTGTGATGATAATAAGAGTAATAAGGCATTGGTATATGATGATATATATATGATAAGATATAAGAGGGCTGTAGATCATTTATATCATTCATATGGTGTATTATTATTAGGATTAATAGCACAAGAATCATCAATAGTAAAAGGGTCGACTATTAATCATGATAATAACAACAATGGATCAATTTATAGAAGAAAATTAATAGTAAATCCAAATCCTATAACCTTATTTAAAGCACCATTATTAATACAAGAAATATCATCAGAGAAGCAAGTGAATGAAGATAATAAGAATGATGATGATTATGTTGAAATGTTAGTATTATGTGATAATGATTATACATTAGAGACATTGCAATATATGGCTACATGGCCATTATCATGCGTAACTAAATTAAAGAAAAAAAATAATAATCAAATACAACAACAACAAGATGATGATGATGATGATGATGATGAGGATGAGGATGACGACTGTATTAGTGTTATTTATGAAGATGATTTAAATGAACAATTTCCCGAATATAATAATGATAAAGGCGGTGAATCACCAGTAAGATCAGCATTACGTAAAGCAACACGTCGTATAACAGCAACAATATCAATGATGAATGCATTAAAAGGTAATTATTATGATAATAATAGTACATCTGAGAGTAATGAAACGGCAGCAAGTGAGATGAATAAATTATATGAAGGAAATAATAAACTTATTCCGACTACAACGACATTGTTATCATCATCATCACCGACGACGACGACGTGTCATTCGGGTCTATATGATTGTAATAATAAGACATATTATTCAATGTCACTTCATAAATGCCCATTAAAATGCATTAATAAGAATGGTAATGCTGGTGGTGGTGGTGGTGGAGTGGATTTGGATCCAACTACTATGAGATTGTCATTTGAGTTACAAAAAGGTAAAATATTACAGAAGATTATTAAAGATGGTATGTATAGAAGACATAGTAAAAATGTGAATAATAATAATAATGATATTATTGTAGCAAAGAAATGTGACGATAATATTAAAGATGAGACATATGAACATAACATAACAGAGAGTGTGTCATCAAGTAGGGAACGTTTAGATGATAATAAGGATAATAACAACAATGACAATAATAATAATAATAATAATATATCAGAAATCATTGATAATAATGGTATTGAATGTAACGATATTACTGAAGCACTAGGAAGGTATAATAGTAGAAGTTCATTATATTCCGCACAAGGAGATGAAATGCAAAATAATGACGTTGGCACAACAAGATCAATTAAAGGAAATAATAATATTCCTAAAATAATAGTATTATTGGGATACCCATCTCATAACCTACCTTATTTCCTATACGCTTTATTCAAAAGCTTAACAACAACAACAACAAACTGTGATGATGATATATCATCACCTTTTTCTTCTTCTTCTTCTTCTTGTTGTTGTCACTACTGTGGCCGGTCATTACCTCTTATTATATGTCTATCACATATAAGTCCATATGATGGTATGTTTGATAATACTGGAACATGTATGTATAGTACTACTACCGCACATTTCGATATTAATATCATTAACTCCTATATACCTTATTTTGCTTATATTAGAGGTTCTATACATGATGAAGTTGATCTATTACGTGCAGGAGTACATTTAGCACAATCAATATGTATATTTACTAATAATAATGTATCATCACCGTCACATGGGAATAATATAAATAATAGATTATTATCCACATTCTATAATAATCAACAACAACAACACCAGCAGCAGCAGCAGCATACTCAAGCAACAACAGTAACAAATAAGGCATATAACGGTATACAATTTAATAATACATCGACATCAACAACATATTCAACAACGACTAACCCATTGGATATAGTAGGAGTATTGGCATCTAATGCTAGCAGTAATAATAGTATATCATCAATAACAAATATGAACAACACATATAAGAATATGGTTAAAAATGATGATGAAGTTATTATAGCATTATGGCATGTTAGATCGGTATTGATGATGATATCTAATACTAAGGGTATTAAGGGTAATATTACAACAACAACAACACAGAGCAACATCATCAGCAACAAGAAGAAGAACACATCATCATTATTATCAACACCATCAAGTAAAATAGTGAGTAATAGTGTAGAGGATAATGTTGAATCATCATTATCATCATCATCATTAATACTTGATAATAACAGAGCAAAGTCGTTATTAACAGTTACATCAAAGGATGTAATGAATGATAATCAGAAGAGGATGTCAGAATCATCATCAGCAGTATCTCAAAATAGAAATAGTCAAATAACATTACAAAAAGGAAGATTGAGTAAAGGTCGTGATGGCGGTAGGAGTAATAGCAGTGCTGGTGGTGCTGGTGGTGGTATGATAATATCAAATGCATATGTACGTATGAGCTATCATCAAAGAAGTAAAAGTCGTATATTTAATGGTAGTAGTAATATTAGTAATAATGCATTATATGCTGCTGCTGCTGCTGGTGGTGGTTATAGTAATAATAATAACAACAAGATTAATAGAATTGGAGGATTAATACGGTCACTTGTTACACTTATCTCGAAACAGAAACGTAAAAATCGAGTCAAAAAAGTATCTTTTATTGGTGGTGGTAGAAAGAGTATAATAAAAAGTAGTTATAGAGGAACAACAACAACTATACTTAATAATGATAATATACAAGAATATTTAAATAATTCAGCAAATCCTAATAAAGCAGCGGCTTTACTTAAAACACTACAACAATCTACTATATTTACAACATGCAATAATAGGTAATAATATTATTAATAATATTAATATTATTATATAATTCAGTGCATTATCACCACAAGCATTAGAAACACCAATACTATTAGATTTATTAGATCATAGATCGATAACAATGGCTGATATGTCAAGATGGATACCTGATGGAGGTAACTTGTTATTATTAAAATAATGATAATAATTATACATCATAAACAGCAGGTTCTGTTAGCAATTTTAGAGATTCAGCAGAATATGCATCCGGTCGAATGTAATAATAATAATAGTTAAGTATTATTATTATTATCATTATTGTTATTACTTAGTATTACTAATGACGCTTTTCAAAGTATAATATGTCAATTACCAGGAATTAGTTCACATAATTTAACTATTGATATTATACAAGATTTTATAACAGGATCATCATTAAATGGTCATACATTTAATCTTATCGAATGCCCAATTAAATATTGGGGTGCCCCGTAATAATAATAACTAATAATAATATCATTATTGATTATTAGATATTCAAGAATATTCTTTGATTATTATGAAGATGGTATTATAATAATAGGTATATATAGAGGTAGTAATATATCATCATTATTTAACAACAACAACAAGAATGGTGGTGGTGGTAATAATAATACAACTATAATACCACCATTAACATCATTACCATATGTTATTACTTCACCTAGACATAATTTAATAATAGCACCTGGAGATAAGATGTAATAATAATATACTATATAATAATAATAATAGTCATTATTGTTATTTAGTTATATCATCCCTAAAGGTCAATCTTATACCGTTTGGTAAGGTTCCAGGTTGTTGTTGATAATGTCTTAACGTTATAACGGTGTTGTATACTATTAATTATTGTGTTAATAGTAATAACAACAAGATAGAGAAACAACAGAAACAACAGAAACATCAATAATAATAACCATGATGACAATGATAATGAAACATTACCAGATATGCTTTCTTTTTCTACAACTTAACTTTCTTTTTTTACCACTATAACGGCTACCATTACTAAAATAATAATCAAGAATATATTTAATAGTTGTTATTCTTACAATCTATCATTATTAGTCCAAGCTCCTCTTGATTCTTCTTTAGTTAATGAACCAGCTTCATTAGCTTTTGGCATTAGAGTTTTAATATAATCTGTTAAATCATCACACTGAACACCTAATCTCATTAATGCTGTATCAAGCTGCATGTGTTGTGTTAATGTTAATGTAGCATAGGCAGGTAACATAGTCATCATCCTCATCGAAGCAGTAGTAGCATCATCATCATTACCATCATGTATATTATCGTTTAATGATGGTGCTGATGGTGCTCTTAATGATTTTAAACATAATTGTAATGCATGATTATCTCTATAACCAACTTTACCAACAGCAATTAAATATCGTAATGCCTCTTTAGGTTTTAATAATGATATATTATCATTATTTATTATTGTTAATATTGTTATTGTTATTGCCGAACATATTGTTGATGGTGATATTGATAATGGTATATCACCAATTGATGGTGTATAATTATTATATCCTTTATTATTATTACTACTACTACCTATACAACAACAACATGAACTACATTACAGTATAATTACAGCTATCATAATGCTGCTACGATTACTCGATCCTGCCATTACACTACTGCTATTTACTCTGCTGTTTGTTGTTGTTGTTGTTGTTGTGATTGCTGCATGAGCTGATATAAGTTCAATTAGATCAACAGTATCACCATTAGAATCAATTAATAATGTACCTATGAATTATAATTACTATCATCATCATAATTATTATTACCATTATTATATCTTCTTATTATTTCATTATCCATAACACGCCAAAATCTATCGCTTTTATGTTTAAATCTTGCAAATGCAGTATACAGATTAATAACCCTATATAAAGGTAAAGAGGGTAATCCAGCAGCAACAACAGCAACAGTTGAAGGAGGAGGACGACGTGTAGAGTCATTCATCATCATCATCATCTCCATTGTTGTTGTATTATTATTAATATAACAATTATCTTCTCCTCTACTACTTTCTCTTCTTCTTGTTATTGTTTCTAATACAACTCTATCTGCTACCATTGTCGATATAACTTCATTAGTTATACGGCTTTTAGCCAATGATGAACAGAATTGTGCTAATTGTTCCAACGTGAAGTCTTTTATCTTTTTACGTGCCTTTAATGCTAATATATCTATAATATTACCACCACCAGTAGTAGTAGTATTGTTATATTGTTGATTAAATTTAACAATACCATAAAGTGTATCAACCATGCATTGTGGGGTTATATTATTAGTATTATTTCTACATATATTATTCTTAATATTATTAATCATTACTTTTATTAATTTCTCATCACATATTCTACATTTAGCCCAAATCCTTAATATTATACCACTATCATCTAAACTTATACTACCACTACCACCAACGTTACCATTGTCATTAATTATATCCATTATCCTTGAACTTATTGATTTAAGCGTATTATCTATTAATGGATCTGGTAGTAATACTCTCTCATTTGTGAATGTTGTATAATTATCCTCAATACCTTTTAAACATTCTATTAATATTGATATATTAAATGAATTCTTATGTTGGGTTAATATATGTAATAATGTTAACCATAATTCATCATTATAATTATATCTTAATACTTTATTAATATTTCCCATACATCTTATTGTCCATCCTATTGATTGGGGGGTTGCTTTTGATAATTTAATTAATTCTAGTATTCTATTCAAACATGAATTAATCCACCAATCATACATTAATAATATATCATATGATTTCGTTATAAATGGTATTGAAAAATATAATAATGAAGCCAATTCTGCAGTACTATTGATATCAACTGTGTCATCATTTAATCTATCATTTAATATCCTTAATAGTTTATATATAGTATCATTATTATAAATATTATTATTCCTTATTATATCATTATGTATCATCATTGTATTGGTATTTATAAAAGTATTACTTGTATAAGATGAATGTAGTAATGCTAAGAATGCACCAAGTTGTTGTGTAGGAGCCTTTAAATAATACTTCGTAAAATTACTGAATAATAATAATACATTGATTATTGCTATTAATATTGTTGTTATTACCTGTGTATAGTAGTCCATTCATTATTGATTATATTATAATCTATATTATTATTATCTTTAATATATTTATTTAATCCTCTTGCCTTATATATTACTAATGTACTAAATGATGGTGGCTCCCCTTCGACTTCACCAGCACTACTTGTTGTATTATAATAACATCGGTTAATAATACTAGTAGTAGTAATGGGTGCCTCCTTTAATAATAATGGACATATCCTTTTATAATATAGTATTATCATCATCACTACTATATATTAATTATTACTATTAACACTATACATTAAAATGTTAGTATAGGAACAGTGAATACGTAAATGGTATTATTATCATAACCGCTACCGACACCGCCAATAGAATCCTCCTTATTATTATGATTTCGTCCCTCTATTTCTTATACTTCCTTTAATAATATCCTTCTTGATTATTAATGTTTTCCTTTCTTTACCCTTATTATCCATTTTAATATCTCCTTTATGTATAACTATATTATTAACTTATTATAATATATAGATAATGATACTACCCTTTATCTTTAATCTATCCCTTCTCTCCCTTCTTTTTTTAGCCATTTTATCCCTAGTTGACAATGGTCTTCTATTTTTAATACTATTATCGATTAGATCTATATCATTATCCTCAATCTACTGGTAATATTAATAATATCCTCTTATTACCCTTTGCCCTTCATACCTTATTATCTACGTCCATATTAGATATCTTATTTTCCCTCCTCTTCGCTGCCTTTTTCTCCAACTTTTCCCGGTATTCAGCATCCGCCCGCTGTAGGAAGGCATGTTGAGCTGCTTTAGATCTATTCTTCTTCATACAAAACAACAACAATAATAATACCTTATAATAATAATACCGTATAACACAATATTATATTATGAAACTATACTTATTTATTTTCCACCTTTATGTAAATGTAGCCGTAATAATGATGATAATTGTCTTTGAAATTCATTATATGATCCTCTATTAACCTAATAATTATTATAATATATCATTAATATAATATATTACTTTTGTACTAATCTTTTTAGGTACTTTACTTTTACCAATCATTAATTTCTTACCACCACTCCTTGTAGCTCTTACCATACAATATGGCTCATCGTCTTGCTCTTTGTTATTAATCATCCCTATCAATATTAATATTATTATATATAATATTATATATTACTTTTACTCCCTAACCATATACAATTAACACCTTCTATTGTATATAATTTACCTAGTTCAACTAGGAATTTATTATTATCCAATACTACCATAACAACAACAACTACTGAGGATGAGGATGAGGCTGCTACCGCCGCCGTCTGTCGCTGCGGTGGCGTCGCATTCCTAGTTGACTGGGCGAGCGCTAAATGTAACATACGCAGACCCAATCATCGCCCGAAGGGGTTGGTTATTATTATCTTTATAGGTGTTTTTAACCAATTATTGGTATGGCTAGTACTATTATAGGTAATAGGTTTGTTATGAATAGATTAATAACAAATCCTATATTAACATCTATTATTAAACCTACTACTATTGGTATGTTTAATAATACTAGATTATTATCTACAAGTAATAATTATTATTTAATCATATTATTATATATATTAGGTTGTATTAAACAAGCTAATACATCAATAATAACTAAACCAAGGATGAATATTAATCAACATAGGAATATATCAACAATTGGTTTATGGGCATCAAGACCATATGCTGCTGCATTCGATGCTAGTAGAGCTTTATTAGATCCACTATCACCAGGTAATATATACTATTATATATATTATATACCTTTGTTATTAGGGGTTGCATTAAGTTATCTATCATTAGCTGCTGCTAGCCCATCTCAAATAGGTCAAGTTGCATTAACTATACCAACTGTATTGGGTGCTGGTTATGTAGCTTTATTATTGGGACAAAAGATGAGTAGTGGTGGAGCATTTCAACATAATTATTTTATGTTATTCTTGTAGTATATATAATTATTAATATATTATCTACTAGTGTATTATTAGATACCTTGTTATGAGTTTTGCTCCAACACCCTGCTTTCAGAACCTATTTGCGGATCTAATGTTTGTAGCTACTTGGTTAACTGTATCCTATTTTGCATTCTCATTATTACCTGAGATTGTATTAAAGGATCATGTATTTACCTTATATCTAATAGCATTCCTATTACCTATATTCCCATTAGCTTTCTCATTTATGCCTATCATTAATACTAGATCATATCTTATGCTCTAATAATAACAAAAAGTGTGGTAGTAAAAGCAACAGAAACAGAAACAGCAGCAGTAATAGCAGTTATATGGATTATGATGACGATGATAATACTTTCCCTAACAATAATATATTGTGTTATATATTTATCATTATTAGTAGGTTATCCCCTTTGTTATATGGCTACAGTATTATTACTATCTAAACCATATAATCGTATTATTAGTAATAATAGATATTATTCTATTATTACTAATAATGCATATTCTTCAAGTAGTAGGAATAATATCAATAAAGGTATTATGACACCCAGTGAGGCATTTGTTGAAACCTTGATAAAACAAGTAAGGATAATTAGTAATATATATGTTATAATAATATTAGGATGTTAAATATGTATTTGGTATTGCCGGTTCAGCATTTATGGATGCTCTTGATTTATTCCCTATTGCTGGTATAAGATATATAAGTGTACAACATGAACAAAACGCTGTACATATGGCTGATGGTTATGCTCGTATTACTGGTAAGCATGGTGTATGTGCTGCACAGAATGGTCCTGGTATAACTAATTTTGTAACTGCTTTACAAGGTTGTTATTGGTCACATAGGTAATAATAATAATATTATTATAAACAACAACAACAACAACCAGCATCATCATCATCATCAGCATGAGGAACTGTATTATATGTGTTGTTATTTATGTTAGTCCTGTTGTTGTTTTAACACCCGACCATTCATCTATGCAGACTGGTACTGGTGGATTTCAAGTAGGGAACAAACCATCGCCTCCTCCTCCTACTCGGTGATGATTATTAATATAGGAATGTAATCAATTGAAGATATTTGAAAGTATGGTTAAATATCAAGGGCAAATTACTAATCCTAAAAGAGTTGCAGAGATAACATCAAGAGCATTTGATATAGCTATTAATGATAAAGGACCAACACAGATTAATATACCTAGGTAATATCAATAATAATAACTTAACAACAGCAACATCAATCACTGACTAATAGCAACAAGAATACTATTTTAGGGATTTTTGGTATGGTAAATATGATTTTACTATACCAGATCCATTAATAATAGAAAGAGGCCCTGGTGGACCACATTCGATACAAAAAGCTAAAGATGTCTTATCAAAAGCTAAACAACCAGTAATACTATTACAGCATCATCATCATCATCATGAGGAGGAGGAGGGTTTTTTCGTTGTATAGGTTATTATGGTTGGTGGTGGTGTAGCATCATCTAGAGCTAATATTGAATCAGCTATTGGATTAGCTGAATCATTAAAGTGTCCAGTTGTTACTACATATTTACACGGTGATGCATTCCCTCAAGATCATCCATTATGTGCTGGAATATTAAGGTATAATATATTATCATTATAACAGCATTATTATTATAATCGTCGTTAGCTACGGTGGTAGTCTTGGTGCTATGAATGTTATTAAAGATGCTGATGTTGTATTGGCATTAGGGACTAGGATAAATCCATATATGAAAAACCCGTAATAGCAGCCTAATAGTTGGATATGATTAGGTTGAATAATAGTATTATTAGACAATATGGTGTAGAATGGTGGCCTAAGAACGCTAAACTAATACAAGTTGATATAGATTCAAGAAGGCTTGGTTTGACATGTAATCTATTATTATTATTATTAAACAGTGATGATGATAACTGTTATAGGTCCAGTTGAGGTTGCTATTAATGGTGATGTTAGATTATTTATGGATGATCTTACTAGGTACTAATAACATTAATTATGTTATTAAGTATTATATGACTATATAGTTACTTTACATCAAATGATGGTATAAAGGATAGTATAGCTAATGGTTTATTAGATAATAATAATATTAATAATAGATTATCTAAAGCTAGACAATATGTAATAAGAAGTGTATTATCATTGTTATATTATTATTCGTTGATTATTAGGTTGAATCATGGAATAATAAATTGAATGATATGACTAATGATAATAGATTATGTCAAGAAGGTAAAGTTAGACCAAGGCAAGCATTATCTGCTGTACAAAAGGCTTTATTACCAATGAATGATGTTATGATAAGTGTTGATACTGGTAATTTATCAGCCTTAAGTAGTAGTTATATGCCATTATTTAATACTTGTGAACCATCATTAATTGGACCTGGAATGTGGGCATCATGTGGACCAGCTTATGGTGAAATGATGGGAGCTAAATTAGGTAGACCAGATAGACCTGCTGTTGCTTATCATGGTGATGGTTCATGGATGATGAATGGTATTAATGAGATATTAACATGTATTCGAGAAGATATACCAGTAACAGCAATAGTATATAATAATAGACAATGGGGTGCTGAAAAGAGTAATCAAGTTAACTTTTTTGGTGATCGTTATCTTGGTAATACTAATAATTAATGGTATTATTATTAATGTTGTTGTTTTTGTTGTATCAGGTACCAATCTTGATTATCAACCAGACTATGCTAAAGTAGCTGAATCATTTGGTGCTGTTGGTTTTAGATGTACTCATGTTGATGAGATTGAGGATGCTGTTAAAAAAGCAATTGATATACAAATGAAGGATGGTAAACCAAGTGTAGTTGAAATAGTTTGTACTAGAGAACTTGGTGATCCATTTCGCCGTGATGCGATGTCATTACCAATAAGATATCTTGATAAATATAAATCAACAAATACGGATAAATATTCTGAAACAGGTCAGCCGGTTGATATGTAATGATGATCGATTATAGTAACCGTCTTCTTAGTTTTTGTCATGTTATTATCCATTCTTGGTTTCATTAATATATCTGTTTTTGTTATTACAAACGAAACGTCAATTAATTCAATCATCAAACTCTCCAGCATATTCATCATCATCGTCATCATCATCATCTGATGGTATCGGTGGCTGCTGTTGTTGCTGAGTTGTCTTAATATCTTCTTTTATTTTATTTTCATCATCCATCAAAGATGAATCATCGAATGATGATGCACTTTCATCATCAGATGAAGATGATGATGAGGATGATGAATCATCATCATCTACAGCAGCAGCTGCTGCAGCCATTCTCGATGCCTAAGAATCATAATAATAACAATAAATTTAATAATAATAATAACCTGTAATAATGCCGATGGTCCATGATTAGGCAATACGTGTTGAGGAGGCCTATCAGTATCACTGATAACTGTGGTTGTCAGTTGCTCTTGATGCCTAATAATAATGTATTTAATAACAACCTCATAATAATATAAATAATTACCTTGTTTTTTCTTGTGCCTTTCTCTTCTGTTCTACTATAACCTCCTTTTTATTCTGTTCTTGTTGTTGTTGTTGTTCTTGTTCTTGTTGTTGTTGTTTTATTATATGCATAAATAAAGTACTAGTTCTAAACTCATCTAATGTTGGGAATGGTACATGACTCCTAACTGGTAATGCTTCTTGTGGTCCAGCATCACACGTAAATGTCATATATGGTGGTGGTATAGTTGTTGGTGTTAATTTACGAGATTCCAATAATAATTCATTAAAATTAACTAAAATAGTAATAATACATATTATAACAATTAGCAGCAATTAACAATTACCTCCATTATTATTTAATATCCCATCATCCTCTTTTCTGCCTAATTTAATCCTTTTATTAGCTCTTACTAGTTGTGCTTCAAGAACCTCCCTAAGGGATAATAATCTGGTTAATTCCTCCTCCTTTCCTTTATCCTCAACATCAATTAAATCATTCTTCATTACTTCACCTACTGGAGAAGGTGACATTATCTTGAACAAGATATGTATAATTAGTATATAACTAATAATAACACAATAATATTATATATCACCAACAGGATTATGATAATCATGTAATAGCAACATGTAATGCTGCTGCTGCTGACGACCGTTTGATACATTGTTTTGCCATTAAATTGGCTATTATACGTTGAATGGAATCACATTCTTTATCAGATATCTAAATAATAAAGGTAACATGAAGATGATAACACTACGACTGCCTGTCACAGCAGCAGCAGTACCTGTGATGAGTGATGATGATGATTGTCACATAATATAAAAGTCTCATTATGAGTCTCACTAGTATTGTTATTGTTATTTATTGGTATAAGTATCGTAGAGCAACAATAATGCTGCTGAAATAGTAAAAACTATATAATAGTTTAATAAGAATTATATATTACTACATCTTTATTTCCTGCTGCTGATTGGTGAACTTTCATGGATGCTGACATATGCTTTCTCATACCAATCCCACCTGTTGAACCCATATCATTAATCTAATAATAAAATAATAATAATCTTGATGGTTATTACCAAATATACCACCTTATTCGAAGATGATGTCCCATTTAATGGTAATGCTTTATTAACCATCATTCTAGCTATTCTTCTTTCACATGACATACCGATTTCTTCATCATCTTTCTAAATTGTAATAATAATATCATCCTATAATAATATACTATTATTATATATTACCCAATGACAGTCCTTATCGGTACATATAATATACGTTCCTAATTTTATCATCATCGATTCATTGTGGTTACTATCACACTCATCATCGCACCATTCAGGTGCTTTTAATATGGAGCAACATAATATATCATCACGTATTTCTCCTCCATAGTGATGATGATGATGGTGTCTCCTTCTTGATGATGCTCTATCATCTGATGATCTCTTACTTTCCCTTCTCCTATTAATTGTATAACCGTTTCGTGATGATATTCTAGATTCACTTAATTTATGTTTTTCACGTTCTTTTACTGCTTTATTTAGCACTTTATTATCATTCTCTTTTAATCCACCACCACCACCATCTTCATCTTTATCATCTCCTTCAATTCTAACACTTTTCTTATGACTATTCTTCTTTCTTCTTTCTAATTCTAGTTCTCTTTCTTTTTTACTATTTGCTTCATATTGATTTAGATAATAATATTTATCACCATCATCACAATTTGACCTACGTGATCTATTTTCAACTATCTTAATTAAACCTTGTAAAACCGATGAAAACCGTTTGCTTGGCAACCTTTGCTCTTTTCTATTATTATTCCCCCTCTTTTCGACAAGACTACTACAACAACAGGAACCCATTTATTAATAGTAACAGCAGCAGCAGCAGCTCCTCAATCAACTACCATGTATACATTGTTATATATACCCCCACTAATAGTAACAACAACACTGTAATCAGGTACTATGGATAAAATATGGACAAATATGACTTGATTATTATGATGATGATAATAACAATAATAATGAACCTAACTCTAGGTAGTCTATACTTACTCATATCAACAACAAATTAGACTCAGTTTATATCGTCATTGCTATTATTATTAGTAGTAGTACAAAATGAAACACAACTTCACAACAGGAAGGAGTCTTAATAATAATAATAAGTTGGGTTATGTTGTCCTTGTTAAGCATAAGTTGAAAAGTTGCGATTCTTAAGGATTATTGGTGCAATTAATGTCCATGCAAATAGGGCTAACATTGTCCATAATGCTGATACTTGAATCCAATAATCTAATTCTCTTGAAGCTGATGAACCTTCACTCGGTGTTAATGGACCACTTATCCATTTAGTACTAAGAACCGTTAAATACATAGCACCAGTTAAATGTATTATATTTAAGAACCTATACAAGGCAAACAAGGCATTATTATTAACAATATAATACACTATTATTATTACAACACTTGCCACCATGACAATACTGTCATATCGTTGTCATCCATCACTGGAGGTGGAGAGGATGATGATGTGATCTTTGTTCCATTCTCAATATCTTTAGGATTAGTAGTAGTACCAGTATCAATATTAGCTAATTTATCAATAGCATTATCTGATAATAATATTATTAATTATATTTAATATTATTCATCACCTCCTGCTGCTGCTGCTGCTTGATCACGTTTTTCTTGCTGTATAGTTGCAACCGCTACATCAGTGCCATCATCCTGTGATGATGGTCTTATTAATATTGGATTAGCTACTTTAGTTGACATATATATAAATACTATTGCTGTTACTATATAACCAATAACCTGTCTGGATGCATTCGGTGATGCTTTATATTCATAGTTAGATAATGATGAACAATATGCAAGCCATGTAACATATGTAGCAACAACAGCACTCGGTAATAAAGCACCCTAAATGGTAATAATAGTAATATATATCATTATTATCATTATTACTGCTTTAGCCCATTCTGTCCATGAGAATATAACCAATATAATGGTTACAATAAAGGTTATAGATAATACGGCATTTAATGTTGTTGATTGTTGAGTTAATGTAAACATCCATATAAATGCAGCTATAAACCATAAATACATTATAATTGATATTGTTGTTAATGCTATATACCATTTACGTCCCGCTTTATCATTTAACATATCATTTCTTTCATCTTCAATAGCATTAGCTACCCATAAATCATTCCATGAATACCCAAAATCAAGTAATACTACCATCTGTAATACAATAAAGATGAATAGTATACCCGTATAGATATCAATTAATGTATTAAAGAATGAATTTGGTACTAATATTAGAAGGAATCCTACACCAGGTACTAATAGATATTTTAATAACCACCTAACACCAACAATGACAATAATAATAACAGCAGCAGCAGTAACAGAAGCTGCCTATTTTATCGAATAACATTTATTATTATTATCATTATTATTATTATTACCATGATCCAGTAACAGCCATTCCTACTTTAGATCCTAATAAACTGAATATTGATTGTATTAGGAATATAATAACTGTTGCTGTACCAAACCTATACCCAAGTTGATCCTTATAGCACTCATTAATATCATTAATTTGTATATTAGTTAATCCACTTGCTTTTGCATTGCCACCTAATCATTACCAATATTATTATTATTTATACTATTAATATTATTACAATTATTTATTCCCGGTACCCCATTTAACCATGTCTCGGGATTTGTTGTTCGAAATACTAACATTAATATAACCGATAATACTTGTAATATAAATGATAAACCCTTTACTATCTGATAATAATATTATTATTACTACTACTAACCTCATTATTATTACCTTAATTGAATCAGTATTACCACTAGTACCAATACAACAACAGCATGCTGTAGCTATACCTGTTATAGCACAGCAACCCATTATAGTAATAATAACAACAACAACAACTAATGATAATAAGAAGAACAACACAACAAGAGTATATTTTGTGAAATGTGTTGAATAATATTATACAATAATAATAATAGTTATTATTGTTGTTATTTAAGAATACGAGGTTTATTATTATTATATCACTGTAAACTGTGGGATAGTTGTATAACTAGCTCTATTCTTCAATAACAATTGGTGTTACATCAAATATTAATGGTGTCTCATTACCTCCTGCATTAGTTGCTAAATAATTATCATTATATGACCATGCTATACAACCAGCAAATGCATTATCATCATTATCATCACATCTTAAGTCAAATGCCGATATTATTTTACCTTCACTCCATATTAAACATTTCCTACCCATTATTAATGTAACCAATAATGGGTAGGCTGCTGACACTGCTGCTGCTGGTGGTGGTGGTATATTATTATTTTGCCATGATATTGCTGTTATAGTATCAATACATGGTAATGTGTATAATATATTCTCTTTAATAATATCCCATACTACTACAATACCACCCTCATAACAGGCACATAATATATTACCATTACTACCAGGCATCCATCTTAACATCTCTTGTACTTGTAATGATGATGAAGTACTACTACCACTACCATGAGCACCAGGTTTCAATATAATGGGTTTACCAGGTCTCCTTGCTGTTGGATCCATCCATACTGTTATATATGCATCAGTAGGTTCACTATCAGTTATAGCTGCCAATCTACTATTATTATTACTACCAATACCATCTTCATCATAATATGCCACGCATTCAAGTATAAATCTATTATTACCACCACCACCACCAATGCCATCATTACATTCCCCCTCCTCATCCTCATCATCCTCATCATGAGTACTTTTTCTTCTTGTTGCTGCTTCATCATCATCATTAATTAATAGCTTTTTCTGTGTATTATCCCTAGTATCTATTAATAATAGATATGGTGATAATGTACCAACAGCTAAATAAGTAGATCCTATCCATGTTAA
The DNA here is from genome assembly GCA_013115145.1 of Perkinsus chesapeaki. Classification (NCBI taxonomy): domain Eukaryota; phylum Perkinsozoa; order Perkinsida; family Perkinsidae; genus Perkinsus; species Perkinsus chesapeaki. The sequence continues at coordinate 184,929 of JAAPAO010000004.1, read as the reverse complement.
TGAGAATGATGGTGTATCATTAATTATTAACATTATCTGTGGTATATCGTTAGGTATGCTACAATTAACTTGCCATATAACAATACTTTCATTATCACAACTACCACTTAAATACACCATACTACTACTACCATCACCATCATCACCACCACCTGCTGCTGCTCTTGCTGTTGTATTATTATTTCTACCAGCACCACAGAATAATAAAGAGTGATATCCACCAACTTTATTATCATCTATTTCATCATCATCATGTCTACTACTATTTATATCATATCTACCAACTACTGAATACCCTCTATTATTATCTTCTTCTTTTATCCATCTTAATCTAATAATAGGACTACTCTCCGAAGCCATCGCTATAACTGTATATAAACAACAACGACCATCTTCATCTTCACCACCACTACCTACTACTGATTTAGGAGACCATGATAGATATATCTGTGATGTAGTTGAGGTACCCGCCGCCGCCGTTGACGATGATGATATAACAGGTGTATTATCAGTATTAGTTTTTGTTGTTGTTGTAGTAGTTGGTCCATCCACCATTAAATACCCAATGACATTATTATTACTATTATTATATGCCGCGTTCCATTCTACCTTATTATTATTATTATCACCCTCATTACTATTATCTTCATTAATTATATGTGATGTGGATACTCTTCTTTTTCTACTACTACTAGGTGACCAAAATAACGATAATTGTCCATCACTATTAGCTGTTGCTAATAAATCGTCGAAGGATGGTGACCACTGCATTGATAATACTGGTGATGGACAATGTAATGAGGATGTATCTCTACTCGGATCTAATAATTGATATCTATCAATAATATCAATAATCCAATCGATCACCTATATTAACAATATTACACTAATGGCATTATAGGTAATTTATCATCATCATCAATATCATCCTCTCTTTCCCCATCCCCGTCCTCCTTCTCTACTTCCTTTAACTGTATATCCTCCTCCACCTCCTCTATCTTATTATCCTCTATTATTCCTAGTGGTCCAGCAGTCACTAACCGTCCCCGCTTTCTTATTTTAGGTCCAACTATTGACCCTTCCTCCACTCCATCACCAACCACACCAACAGCAGCAGCAGCAGTTGTGCTAGAGTTTGCTTCAACTACTTGCGGCTGTGATGATGATGATGCTTCAACAGCAGCTTCAACAGTCTCATCATCTTTCATCATATACTCTTCCACTTTTTCTTCTTCTTTCTTAGTATTCTAAAATACTACATATAGTGTTGTATTATACCAATATCTATTATAACCTTAGTCTTTTTATTATCTCCATCATAATCCACATCTTCCACACCTTTACTCATCCTTGATCCAGCTATACTACTACTATCATCATCTTCATCATCATCATCAATATTACCCTAATAACCCCCTATTACTCTATACTATATATATCATCATTACATCCTTTATATCATAACCCATTTCAACATCATCATCATCTTCTTCATCTTCATCATCATCATCTTCTCCTTCTTGTATAATTCTTCTTCTTCTTCTCCTTTTACTTCTAGGACTACTACTAGTACTACCCCCACCACTCTCTGGGGTATCATCATCAATATCGATACCACTCTTCCTCCTGTGCTGCTGCTGCTGCCGTCGCCCTTGTCTAACATCATCTTCTTCTTCGTCATCTTCTATACTAGTATCATCAGTCTCAGTACGATTACCTCGTCCCCTAGAACCTGCTATTAATAATAAGGCTGTTATATATTATTATTACGACTTGATGATATCGTCGTCTTCATATCGTCTTTCCTAAGTGTTACTGCATTACTGTATTCTTCATCTACCTCTGATACTGTTGTACTAGGTATAACATGTCTACATTATATATTATATAAATAATAATAATAATATTACTCATGCGGCCTTAATAAACTAAATGACCCTTCACACCTTAATTGTTCACCATTCTAATAATATGTATATAACCAACTAATATTAATACTACTACCTTTCCACAATGACTTTGTATATATAAATATATCAGTGCTTTTTGTAATAATGATACTAATGCTCCTGGTGGTATTTGTGTTGTTGCAAATGGACTCGTTTGAGGTACTTTAGATTCAGCTTCGAATGTGAATGCTGTATGACGGAATCCTAAATGCTATAGTATTTCTTATATAACAATATAGATTACCAGCTTCTAATAGATATCTATATATTAATAGATTAACCTCATCTGCAGATATTGATAATTTAACGTGTGATTCGGGTATATTATCATCTATATGACGTTGTTGTTCAGATGTCATTATATTTAATACAACAACAACTACTTGTAAAGTAGTTACCGGCAGCTGCGGCAATAACTGTATATTTCACCAGCTACTACTTGAGCCATCGATGGGGTGCCTCGCTTTACAAATGACAAGAGGACCTTCAGACAATACCCAACTCACACAACAACAACAACACAGACAGATGTTCAACAGGAGGAGGAGGAGTAGCGATCCACGGCGGTGGGGGAAATACAAGTTTCGTGCAAATTGTAAGAATCTCTGTCGGCCATGTCTCTGGCAGTACCCTTATTACCACTGTATCAAAGGAGGTTGTTTATTTATTATGAAAGATATCGAATACATATCCGCACGGGGCATATTACCTCCAGGCCGCCCTACTATAATGCTGATTGTGGTAGATCAAGTATTATCTCCACGGATGCTGCTGCTGACATTTATTAATTTAAACCAACATTTGGAATCACCATCAGTGTGTTGACATGGTGGTGGTAAATTACTGTTCTGATGTTACTTTTGAGTGGCTCCCCAGGTTTACCTTTGCTATGATTTGTGTTTTATTAGTACCAGTACCGGAATAAGGTCATTCGGAAATGTCAGCAGAACCCTACTCAAAACTGCCGAGGAAGGGTAATGCAGTTGATACAAAGAGTGAATTAAGGAAGATGTCACGTAAAGAAAGGAGACGTATTATGAGGGAAAAGAGAGAAAAGGAAAATGATGATACAAAAACAAGACATTGTACTAATGGGGGGCGGGGCGGGGGGGCTAGTGTAAGGGTATACCATGTGGGTGATGATGATGATGATGCATATAGGTGATTTCTGGGTTACTTCCAAGCATCGGTATTGTAAATTTGAACCAATAAAAGGATCAAGTAAATGTAGTGTAATAACGAAGAACGGTTTAATTAGATCATACTTGATAATAATGCAGGTTCATGAAGATAATGCTGAAGGTGATAAAGAAAGGATACCATGTCCTATTGACCCAAATCATTCTATGTAATAATATGATGACATTCAATGACACTTGTTATCAGTTAAGTAGATATAAACGTAATCTGAATAAACATATAGCAGTATGTAGTAAAACTAAGGATAATAACTTTATAATATCACAACCATTATATAATAAAGGATGTAACAACAACAAGAATAAGAAGAACTAGATAAGAAGGACTTATCCTCATTAATAGGTAATGTACCGGAGGGGAAAAGGCCAGATCCAAGCCTTGATGATATAAGACTTGTTGATGATGTCGAAAAGGATAATGAAGATAAAATAATAAAAGAATGGAGGATAAAGTTGGAGAATGCGGTAATAGTAGGCCTATATTATTATATAGGGACTATTGTAAGGTACGTAAACTAATTGATGAATTAGAAAATAATAATGATAACAAGAAGAAGAACTATTGTTATTGTTCAGCAGCAAGGGATGTATTAAAGAATGGTAATATCATATTTAAGGGGGTAATAGGTACAATGTGTTGTTGTTGTACCACTACTTTTAGGGATTAATGTTATTGACAAGGAGAATAGTAGTACGGAAGGTGGAGCTATTGTAGAACGGGTTAAAAAGGAAATAGTTGGTCATGTTAGTGGCCATGGTAATTGTGATACACATGATGATAAACATGATATACAAAATGCAAGACTGTTATCTGTGTTGGAAGAAGAGGGAATGCTTCATGATAATAATAATAGTGTAATACCATTATTATAATACAGGGTGTTCCAATTTGTTATGCAAATCAGTAAAACAGCAGTTTCACCGCGAATACTCAGCGTTTCGGTTTGAAACTTTCGCAGATTATACATTAACAATATTATGACAGCATACAATGAAATCGCGAAATCGATAGACCGTTTCACATGAAATGAGGCGAGCGAATTTTTTTTGGTCCAGCGCGCCGTTCCAATTCGTTATGCAACTAAACTGTAGTCGGCCCAAAAAGAAACTTGTCAAGTTCAAATCATGTTCTCATGCACCCACATGTCCACCATGTCTAGCAATTAACCTTCGGAGTCTGCTGTCGATGGAATCGCAGAGCTTTTCTATGAAGCTTTTTGGCACTTCCCTGGCCGACCTCTCGATGGCACTCCACAGCTCGTCTAGGGTGCTATATTGTCGTCCCTCTCCATAGATATCCCTAGTAAGCAGTCCTGGGATAGCTATGCACAACGTATTAGTTTCTCACTGTTTGATAAAGCTCCAGAGGTTCTCAATGACGTTAAGGTCTGGACTGTTGGATGGCCACGGCAGGATTTTTGCCTCTCCGATTCCCTTTTTTCGTAAGGATTCTTTTGAAAACTGGCTGCAATGGGATGGGGCATTATCCTGCATCAGCACAAGCTTCTTGCGTCTGGCTAAAGGCTGCTGGCGATACCAGGGAATCAAAGTTTGATCTAGAAGCTTGCAGTATCTATGATATTGGAACATGGTGCGCGCAGCGTTGATGTCCTACTCTTTGGAGTCCATCTTAACGCCTTTCGCTACCCTAAATGGGCCTATAAGCTCGCCGGATACAATTCCAGCCCAGAACATGACTCCGCCTCCACCATGCTGGCGCCTAGTTCTCCCTGGTACTGATCCATGGTGGGTAATCCACCCACGACTCCACCCGTCAGGGCCGTCCAGTGTCGCCCTGGCCTCATCAGTCCATATTATGTGGCCAAACTCTCTTTTGATATTGTCCCAAGCCCATCGCAGCCTAGCCTGACGGTGTTTCGTGGTCAGCAGGGGAGTGGCGCGGGGCTTCTTGACGCTTGCAATGGACTTTAGTACCCGGCACCGAGTCGTTTTGCATTTCATCGGGATTCCTGCTTCTTCAAACAATCTCTTGCTGGTGCTGAGAGGCGTCCTGTTGACGGCTCGCGAGGGGTAACGCTCGTCTTATAAGCGCCCTTTGGCCTCACGTACTTTCTAGAAGGGTCATTGGTGAAACTTTTGACTGTTCGAGGGTCTCTGCCCAGTTTTTTTGAGATCTGCAGCGCTGTTTCACCGCTGGCTAAGCACTTGATGATTGTTGATCGTTCCGATTCGGTGAGGAAGGTTCCACGGGCCATGTTAACACGATTACAACTTTTTCGCATAACGAATTGGAACGGCGCGCTGGACCCAAAAAATTCGCTCGCCTCATTTCATGTGAAACGGTCTATCGATTTCGTGATTTCATTGTATGCTGTCATAATATTGTTAATGTATAATCTGCGAAAGTTTCAAACCGAAACGCTGAGTATTCGCGGTGAAACTTCTGTTTTACTGATTTGCATAACAAATTGGAACACCCTGTATTGTCATTGTTTATTACTTAGTTACCATTATATATTGAATATGGATGTGGTAGAGGGGGATTATCACGTTGGGTTATGGAATATCATAAACAACGACAACAACAAGAAGAATACATCAACATGAAGGATGAGGGTCATCATCATTCTAAACCTTGGTAATGTAATGCTGCATGAACATCAACATGAATTATATAATAATATATATGTAATAGGACATTCCTATTGGTTGATAGAGAAGCACGACGTAACAAACAAGAGAATAGAAAAGACGTTAATAATAATAATGAATCCTCCTCTTCACCATTGTCATTGGTTATGCGATTGAGAATGGATATAGCAGACCTAAATCTTGGACAGTTCTTTACCCATATAGACGATAATAATAATAATAACGATGAACATGATGATGTTCGTAGTAAGGTAAAAGATAATAAGTGTAAAATGACTTCTATTGGATATGATGAAAGACTTAAAAAGTTATGGGATAGGTAATGATATAATTAAGGTTGATGATGATGTATTATTATATCCAGATATGATATGATAACATCTCAAACAGGCTGGCCACCAAACTATACATGTTGTATAGCCAAACATCTGTGTGGTAGCGCTACCGATCTGAGTTTAAGTAATAGTGGTCTGTTGTTGTTGTTGAAGTAGTTATTATATACACTTACTGTAGGGACTTTGTTGTCTATTTCATCATCATCAACAGTAGTGAGACCATCTGCATTAATAGCAACATGTTGTCATCATAGATGTGAATATGATATGTTATGTGGGAAAGAGGTGAGTAATGACTAAGCATTATAGCAGTGATCAGCAGCAGCAGCAACAGCTCTTATTACTGTTAGTTTTATCAGGTATTAACTAGCCTTATACCAGAGGTATATGATCCTAGTTCATTTGCAATACTGAGAGCAATGGCTGGATGGGCAACTTCACATGAACCTTCACCATCCATATCGAAGGCAGCAAAGAGGGCAAATATATCGCCAGAAAAGGCTTATTGTGGTAGACTAGTTAAAGTATTAATAGATTTATGTAGAGTAACATGGTTAATAAGGACTATGAAGTAATAATAACAATAAGCAAGACTATGTTGTATTAGTGATAATGAACATTTGTGTTTCTGTAGATGTGGTAAAGTATCATATAGAACATATGTTGATTCTAGTATAAGCCCTGAAAATCGTTGCATAGCCGCCATTGGTAAGATATAGGATAACTGCCATTTCCATTGACACTTCACCACTTAAACATAAGATAATACTTGAGTTAGATAATGTGTATAATAGATAGCGTCATTGTTGTTGTTGTTTAAGGCATGATTACATAAGACACGTTACAAACTACCAGTGCTACCATCCTCCATATCTACCACTGGTTATATATGCTTACCCACGAAGAAGCGGCGGTTGCCCGCACCTCACGAACGGCTTAACCATGACAATGTCAACGGGGCAAGTGACACTTGCCATGCACATGACATAGCACTGCAGCTACAAAGCAGCTGCTGTCCTTCTCATCAATCCCCCTTTGCCATCGAGGACACGAAGTGGCCAAGTGGCGGCGGCGGACATGGTACAAAATGCTCACTAGCTTCCAAGAAGAACAATGGCTAAAATGAGGATGTACTTGTGCTGAAGCCTGCTCTAAAAATGATGAAGCTAGAAGCTCCAGAGGACCTGTGCAACTTACGAACAATCATGTGAAACCCTGGGGACCATATCTCACGACATGGTCCAGTAGCTCTATTCCTCATTAAACTTTATATAGTCCACAGGAAATAGCGATATTAGATGCTTAGAGCCTAATTCTACCAACCTGTGAAGCCCGAATTCCAATTTCATGTAAATATAGGCTTACCCAGCATTGTAAGATATTGCCAATGGCATTACCAACAACAAAGAATCATTAAAAATCATCCAATACATCAGTGATTTAACCATTCAATTATTCGCCAACATATGACTCGATACAACTACGATTTATTGAAGCACTCCAAGTTGTGAGAAGACGAGATGATGATGATGGCTGTAGATGGTATATTCTTCGAATGGGTGAGTAAGGTGAGGTGAGTCATCTTCCGAGCTGCCTGAGATGACTTGCTACGAAGATAGAACTCCTTGCCGCTAGTACGTCGCCGTAGTCTAGTACATTCTATATGGACTAGGCTATGTGCTGCTGCTGCTGCCGTGGTGGCGGCGGCGTTGGTGATTTAAAAACTTTTTGCTCCGAATCGTAGTGATTGTATTTACCTTTCCTATTTTCATCCAAGTTTACCGCGAGCTTGTTGTGTTCGCGTGAATTAAAAACTAACCTTTAGTAGACTACTACTACTACCTTGAATACCTCACAATTACAATTATTCAACTTATTCCACAAGCAACTTGGAAATGTGCAATCAACTCATCAGATATCATCACAGGTATACCGTATACCATATGTTGATTCAAACGTAAGCCCTGCCCCTGCCCCTGCTGCTGCTGATAACCGCAATAATAATTGATATTGAATTCATCATAAGTCTATTCTACTGCTGCCATTAACTCTATTATCGACACTTAACCAAAACATGATACTTGATGAGATGTTTAATAGATAATAGCGATAATACTATTATTGCTTAAGACTGTTATGTTGAATAGAAATCGATGACATCGACAACACTTTGATACGAACCAACAATAAAAAAGATTAATCCGAGTATTATCATACCCCAAGATAACCATGCTGAATAGTCATATTTACATCTACTTATATCTTCACTATATTCTTTAACATCAGCTGCAGCAGCAGCTGCAGAATTATCCTTATCAACAACGACAACAGTGGTAGCCTCTTCAATAGTCGGCCTATCATTAGCTTGATTAGTATAAAATGTATTGTTAAGTAATCTGACACAGAATCCTCCTGGTACCACATATACGATATATGATCCTGTTACAGAACCAACAAAGTACAGAACGGTCTGAACATCAGGTAGATATATAGCAACCACTACACTGAGAATTATACTGAGAATAACTATTAGAGGTCCAACCCACCACGAAAATGGCCCCCTTTTCCCTGTTATACCACGTATCGTTGCTTTAACTGATGCTCGTATAGGGAATATATTAAGAGGATAGGCAGCTAGAACTGCTAAGGCCATAAGAATGAAGGATACAGTAACAAAGACATCACCATTATTGAATTCTTCTGTCATATTCTTCACTATAGAGCCTTGAGTTGATGTACCATAGGTAAGGAAACCAAAAATACCAATGGTAAGATAAGTGACGAAACATAAGCTTACTGATATAGCTGAGACTATTCTCATTGATGATTCTTTACGTGGTGTTAGCTCAGCATATATTTGAGGTACATTTACTTGACAAACATATGCAAAAATATACCCAGATATAGCACCAACAACAGGCCCAAAACCATTAGTTGGTAACCATATTTGTGATGGAGAAATATCGATAGCAAGCCCACGTTTAATGAAGACATAGAAGACACATATTGCAAGGATTAATATTGATAATACACCAGCCATTGATACCCAACGTATATTATTAATGCGATTAACGAGACATAATGGTAGTAGTATAGCAGCGACGATAACGGTAAAGACTGGACGATTGACAAAAGGATAAGCGTACGGTTGATCTAAGGCATCTTGGCCAAACGCTCGAGTGAATATTGGTATAAGTAGGTCACCAACAGTAATAAGATATGCTACTGCAGTACCAAAACAGAATATAACCATTGCCACCTCAAATAGATAACCAGTTAGGTTATTAAAATAACTTCTAACTAGTTCTTCAAAAGTATCCATACGAGAATGGGTTTGAGCTCTTACAATCATATTAATAGATATCATCGATAATATACCAAGACCAATAAGTAATATTATTGATAATGGTATACCAGTTGACATCATCGAACCCGGTAAGGCAAGACTGCCAGCTCCCAGTGTTGCTTTACATAATGTCACAGCAGAAGCCAATAGTCCACCATCAGGTAAAGGGTTGAATCCTATCTTACTCTTTGTAGAAGGACCCTTTAAAGTTGACATTTCATTACAAGGAGAAGAAGTTGCCATATGAATAATAATGCCAAACACTCTATCATCACCTAGCCTCAATTACCCTTGCACGCATGAACATGGATTAGCACGCATACACGTATTGCGGTACACCCTTTATATTGTAATGCAGCCTATTAAAAGAGGAGAGTCCTCAATCTCTACTGTACATATTTATAACATAATAACATTCTAGTAGATTCACCTACTATTATAACTATAAAGCGAGCTGAGGTCATTATATCGTATCCAACCATTTCCGAGTACATGCGTGCAATCACCATTATGTCTTCTTCGCCCCCACAAGTGATGTCCCATTCGTTAGATGGTGACTCACCCGTGACCGAGGTGCATAAGTATAACTATAATAATTAGTTCCAACTCCTTCTCCGGGCTATACCACTGTATTATGTACCAATTAAAGTAGATATGTTACAAGTGTCATCACCTAGCGCACAATTCTGAGTATTGTGGTTGGAGGTTGTTCCTCTTGTACCTGTGTTTGTAGTTGTTTGCCTGCTATATTAGATCTAAATTGCTTCTCTTCTGGGACATATAGCTACGAGTCCTTGCATTGCCTAACTCTTTTAGTGGGATACAGACGTCACGCTGCTGAGGTATCATCTATTATGTTTACCTCCTTGCCCCTGGTTCTTGATTGAGTACGTAAACTCTATAGAGTATTATCAACGACATATCAACCACTAAGTAAATAATAATAATGACAACATTAAATAGATAAGACATGCTATATGAGAAGTATTGATGGCAACCTGATGCTGCTGCTGCTGCCGCTGCTGCTGTTGCTGGTCATGCATTAATGATTGTATTAGCGGTAGGGGTAGTAGATGGTGCTGCTGCTACTACTTTTGGTACTTCATACGTTTCTACTTCAACCTAATATTGAATTATTTAATTACTAAGGTTTATTATCCTCCTCCTCACCTTAACATCAAAATCAACATGTGGTTCACCATCAATAGCTGCCTTTTCCATATACTTTCGATGTGCCATCTCACGTTCTCTTAATTCATGTTCAGCTTTAGATTCAATAGAACACATTTCAAGTGATGACCTTCGACGTGGTTCATGATTCGATGACCGTCGTCGAGTCTCCTGAAATACCACACTTATATTACTATAAATATAACGATATTTACCGTTCCATCATTTTTAGATGCTGCTGCCGCTGCCGCTGCTGTTGATGATGGTAACTCATCAACAACAACGACATCATCTGATTCACTAGATGGTGATAGTCCAGCAGACTCCTCCTCGTCGTCGTCGTCTTCATCATCATCTTCGTTATTATTATTCTGTCCTATATTAGCTGCTCCTTCAATTGTCTCGTAAGGTATCTCAGTCACTTCATTCTCATTTAATGCAAATTGTATAGAAGGTCGTCGTGAATGCCTATTATTATAACTAATAATAATATATTTATATTACTACCTTTCAGCCACTTCATGCATTAAACTCTCACGTCTACTATCACACTCAGCATGGCTTAAACGTCTGAATCTTGGATCATATAACGGTACCTCCTCCTCTTCGTCATCATCATTGTTATCCTCGTCATCATCCTCATCTTCGCCCTCCGACTATTATAATTATAATTCTCACTCCATACTCTTCAACTTACTCCTCCTTTATCCACTTCTCCGTTCTTTAACCCCACTTCAGGCGGCGGAGGATTTACCCCAATTGTTGGCATGGCACGGCAAGAGTCATCCCTATTTTCTACTTCACCCTATAATGTAAAATTACCTTTATCCTCCTCCTCCTTCTATTCGCAACTAATCACTACCGTATTTCCTCCCATAGTTGTATCTATTCCCTCATCTCCTTCTTGCTGTATGTTGTTATTATTAATAATGTTAGTGTTCGACGATGATGACATAACAGCTGTTGTTGTTGTAGTAGCAGTTGATGCTCCACAGCCCATATGCCTATATTAATAATATCATCATTGACAAAACAACAACAACCATTAACCTTAAAGACGAAGAAGAAACCATACTTGTTAAGTATTATGACCATCATCACACTTATTGCTTCTTACTCTTCTTGACGTCATTATCCTTACAAGGCTCAGGTGATGATGACGACGATACATCAACACCTGTTCTAAGGTTACCAGTCATAGTCTTAGTTTTACCATCAGGTATGTTGATAAGTGTCATTATATTACCATTTGATGGCATTGGTATCTCATCAACAATAAAATAACCCTTTCTTTCTAACTGTATCCTATCACCCTTCTTTAATGATGCTGCAATAAGAGGATCACCCAATGCTGTTACATCAATTTCAGAATTAGGATTTACCAAATCTTCAACATTATCATCATCTTCAATCTTCCTCTTAGTAATTAGATAATCCAATTCACGTAGTTTAAGATGTGATAGATTGTTAACCTTAGCTACCCATTGTAACTTCTTTTTAGTTGTTTTAACACTTCCTTCTAAATGTAAATGTCCTTTAAGTCCTGTGACTTTATCACCAACCTTAATAATCTCATCAATAATAGCATTACCCCAATGCATTAAAGTGATCTCCTCACCTTCATTAAGTTCAGCAGCATCACTTGCATCAATAAGTACATGATCCGATAATAAGATAAGACGATTACCAAGTGAAGGATTTTTAGGATGTTTAGGTTCCTCTTTACCAGTAGGAGTAGTAGGAGCTCCATTAAGGATAAGTTCAACAGCATCATCACCAACAGCTGCATAACGTGGTACAACAGGATCTATCTTTTGTTTATTTATAGTCCATATCTTATCCCATTCCATTAGATTACCAGCTTTAGATGCACCTTGAGTAAGAACAAAGTCTCTTAAGGCTTCAACAGTCATACCATGTCTAAGTACACCACGAACAGTAGGGAAACGAGGATCATCCCAACCAGATACATAACCATTATCAACAAACCATGTTAACTTACGTTTAGATAATACAGTATGAACAAAGTTACTCCGAGAGAATTCATATATGGTAACACTACGTAAACCTAATGTATCTAGTACCCAATGATATTGCTCATTACGATCAGCGTATTCAATAGTTCTTAATGCATGAGTAACACCTTCAATAGAATCAATAATAGGACAACAGAAATCATATGTAGGATAGGCCTTATATTGGAAACCCCATTTATGATGAGGTACATCGGTTATAACTCTATAACAGGTAGGATCTCTCATACATCTATTTTTATGTGTCATAGATATCTTAGCTCGAACCACACATTTTTGACCAACTTCAGTACCATTAAGCATTTCATGCCATAATGCAATATTCTCATCAACACTACGATCACGGCATTTAGACTCAACACCTTTAGATCTCTCTTCACGCATTATATCAACAGGTGTATCATCAACATACGCTTTACCCATTTTAATCATCTTTTCCATATACTTCTGAAGTAAGGGGAAATTGTCAGATGTATGTGTTAATTGATCACCATGTATACCAAGCATAGCTAAATCTTCAATAATACTTTGTTCATATTCAGCCTTTTCCTTAGCTGGATTGGTATCATCAAAACGGATGATTAGTTTACCTTTATAGGCACGAGCATAGTAATCATTAAGTAAGGCGGCCTTAGCATGACCAATATGAAGATATCCAGATGGTTCTGGTGGGAATCTAGTAACAACTTTACCCATTTCAGCACCAGGTAACTTATTCTCAAGATTAGCCTGATCTTTACCCTTTGTACTCTTCTTCTCTTCAGCAGCAGCAGCAGATGATGATTGATTATTATTATTCTTAGATTCTTCCATAGCAGTTATAAAAGCAGGTTGAGCCTCAAGATACTTCCACCATCTAGATACATGAGGATAAGGCTTTAGTCTAGCAGCCCCACCACTTCTAGCAATAAGGGCCCATACAGCAACATCAGCCAAGGTAAGGGAATGGCCAATAAGATAAGTCTTAAGAGCTAGCTCATCATTGATAGTCTTAAGAGTATCATTACCCAACTTTTGAGTGTTATCAACCATATCAAGCCAAGCTTCCATCTGAGGGCTTGGTGTATAGATACCATATGTAGTAGGGGCAGAACTAGCTATATAACGAGCAAGGGAAAGATCATTATTAAGGATAGAAGTAACACCATTAATCATAACAGATAGAGTAGCATTCTCAGGAGCCTTAGGGATCTTATCAACATAACGGAATATAATACTGCCAGGTCTAACTAGGTTAACTAATGAACCTGAATAATAGTAATTAAAAATATATAATAATATTTACCAGCTATTAGTGAAGTAAGAGGGGAGTGATATCCCGATAAGGTAGTATTAACTACAATCTTCTGGATGGTCATAATAAAGGTAGATAACCCTTTTCACCAAGGTCACTGCGCAGGGAAGTCTCCTTCAGCATCGCTCCGCTCAAAAAGCTATTTTTTGAATTTTTTGATACATGAATCGCTACGCTCCGCTGTTACATGTGTCGGTCAAGGTTCAGTTACCCTTGAAGTTTTATTGAATCTGAGCTATTATGGGAAAGTCTAAGTCCAATAAGAAGAAGCAGCAAAAGGAAGATACTGCTGATGATGAAGTTATTGTTGATGAGGTTAAAGGTGATGATTCCCCTTTAGATGATGAGGTAATGATAAGGGTTTTGGGTATATAATGAGGGTCTTTAGGGCTATAATACAAAGGCAGACGATAGAAATAAGGATACAACTAATGAGTACGGGCCTATATCTTAGTGAAAGTATACATAATATTAATAGGTCTATAGTAGTAGAAGATAAAGGCGATGATAAAGGAGAAAATACTGTTGACATGGAAGGAGAATCTAACAATACATTACCAGTTGATGATGCCAAACAAGGGGATATAGAGGCTGTTGATACAGCAATGCCATCAACAATCAATGTTGATGATGCCAAACAAGGGGATATAGAGGTTGTTGATACAGCAATGCCATCAACAACCGATGTTGATGATGCCAAACAAGGCGATATAGAGGCTGTTGATACAGCAATGCCATCAACAACCGATGTTGATGATGCCAAACAAGGGGATATAGAGGTTGTTGATACAGCAATTCCATCAACAACCGGTAAAGGAGAGGAGGATGTTACTTCATCATCATTGAATGATGACAATACCACATTAACTACTCCTAAAACTAAGGTAATAATAATAATACATAGCTTGTATATGAATATGTATTAGGTTAACCCTTATTCCCCATCTCCTGTATCATCAACCTTAATATCTCCTATAAGTAATAGATATCCTTTAGCAATGTATAATAATTGTTATAGATGGTGAAATGGCTACTACTACTAATGCTGCTGCTGGTTATGTCCAAACACCATCAACTGCTGATGTTGATAATACTACTACTGTAGATGATCAAACTAAATTTAAATGGAAAGTCCAGAATACTGGATACCTTCAAAGCAGTTTAAGAGCATCATTATCATCAGATTATGCTCCTATTAGATCATCCACAGGTGACGACCATGATATAACCATAATCTAATACTAATATACTATTTAAGGTATTACAGTGGATGCTACTCCTGTTACTGATAACAGGACATTTGAGGATCCTTCTAAGGTTAAGTATCCATTAGAACAGGTAATACTATATTCA
The DNA here is from genome assembly GCA_013115145.1 of Perkinsus chesapeaki. Classification (NCBI taxonomy): domain Eukaryota; phylum Perkinsozoa; order Perkinsida; family Perkinsidae; genus Perkinsus; species Perkinsus chesapeaki. The sequence continues at coordinate 169,637 of JAAPAO010000004.1, read as the reverse complement.
TATAAGGTAATAATATTTATCGTATTACTAGCTACTTGGGTTAGCTGAGAATCTACCAGCAGGTGTCAATCCATCTAAAAGGGAAGCGTAATAATTAGTATAATAACAGTATATATTTTGATATATTATTTTGATAGATACCTCTCCCCTGAGGAATTCTGTAGTGTATTTGGTATGGATATGAATAAGTTTTATTCAATGCCATTATGGAAACAGCGTACTACTAAGAAGACAGTTGGATTGTTTTAATATTATTATAACCATTCCTATTATCCTTCTCCCCCTAATCACTGAACATATATTAACCCTCTCTCCATCGCCACTATTACTACTACTGTTGTTTTAGCATATATAGCAGCACTGAGATTGTATAATCCCGAACTAGTAATATAGCAGCAGCAGTCGCAGCAGCATTATAGTAGTACATAATGATGACCGTTATTATCGTATTATCGTTGAATATAAGGAGTATTGTGTTGAATGTATTTAATAACCTATACCAGCCTTATGCCAGCCTAATAATGGATGCTTCATCATCAAGTGTTAAAGTAGCGGTAAGAGTTAGACCGTTTAATGATAGGGAGATTGGTTTATCGTCTAAGTGCTGTGTAACTATGAAAGATAATGAGACTGTTATAAGGTGATGATATTATAGGGTAATATTATAATATATAATATTAGCAGGGATTTGGATAATGGTGAACCAGAGGATAGTATAGATCCTAAAAGGTTTACTTTTGATTATTCATTTTGGAGTCATGATGACTATGAAGTAGTATATGGATAATGATGATAGGATGTGGTATAATTGATAATAGATTGATATTAATAGTGGTATATCTAAACCTAAAGGGCCTTTATCAAGGTATGCAGACCAAGAAGTAGTATTCAATGCAGTTGGTTTGGATGTATTAAATAATGCATGGGCTGGGTAATAATTAATAGGTAGATAGGGAATGAGTAGTAGCATATAAGCTATAGATATCATTGTTGTCTTTTTGCATATGGTCAAACAGGATCAGGAAAGAGTTATAGTATGGTGGGTTATGGTCCTAATAGGGTAGTATATTATTGTTATTATTAATATATAGTATCAATAGGGTATAGTACCAATAGCGTGTGAAGAGATATTTAAAAGAATAAATGATACAATATCACCAACATTAAAGTATGAGGTAATATAAGGGTAATAAGAGCTAAGGGTTAATAAGGTATAGGTGTCAATATCAATGTTAGAGATATATAATGAACAAGTACAGGACTTATTGGTGCATCCTCGTAATAGACCTAAAAAGGGTTTAGATATAAGAGAGAGCAAGCAATTGGGTTATATAATCTATCATAAGCAATTCCTCATCGTCGGTGTTATATAGGTGTATTCGTCCAAGGTATAACATCGAGAGCAGTTGATTCATTTGCCACCATTGAACGTGTAGTGGCCGAGGGTACTAGTAATCGTACAGTAGGAGCTACATTGATGAATGCTACAAGCAGTAGAGCTCATACGGTTATATCGATTGAATTTAGGTAAGTAAAGTTGTTGTATATAGGGTTATAAGGGTAATATAAAGGTATTAGGCAGATAAGTATTATGGGAGAGAAAAAAGGTATAAGAATGAGCAGGATTAATTTAGTAGATCTTGCCGGTAATAATGATGGTCAAGGTGTTGTGATAGGGTATTAATAGGATCTGAGAAGGCTGGTCAAACAGGAGCAAGTGGTGATAGATTAAAAGAAGGATGTGCAATCAATAAATCATTGAGTGCACTTGGTAATGTTATATCAGCATTAGCTGATAAAGCTACCGGTAAAGCTAAACCAGGAGCAATAATACCTTATAGGGATAGTAAATTAACAAGACTATTACAGGTAATAAGGTATATATAGTAAATAAGGTTATAATATGGTAGAATGCATTGGGAGGATCAAGTAAGACGGTAATGATATGTGCTATTAGCCCAGCAAGTGCTAATTATGAAGAGAGCTTATCAACATTAAGGTAGATAATAGTAATAATATAATAAGGCTGTTGAGCTAGGTATGCTGATAGAGCTAAGAAGATTAAGAATGCTGCTGTAGTTAATGAGGATCCACAAGATAAGCTAATAAGGCAATTAAGAGAGGTAATACATAGGTAAGCGATGGTTATTGGGGTCATAGGGGCTCATATAGGAAAATGAGAAGTTAAAAGCCCTAGTAGCTGGAGGGATGATAGGAATAGTAAATGATAGAATGCCTGAGATCATTAAAGCAACAGAGTCAATGACTGAGGAAGAAAGGATGGTATATGAATTAGAAAAGGAGAAGTTGAGAAAGAGGTGATAATATGGAGATAGGTATTAATATTGTAGTATTTAGTCACGAAGAGGAGATACAAGCTATGGAAGCAGCATTAAAGGAGATGCAAAGATCATGGGAAGTAGGATAGGTTATATAGTAGTAGAAGGTATATTATAATGGTTGTAGGAGAGATTAGCAGAGGCAAAAGAGAAGAATAGTAAAGCAATGGATGATGATGGTCATGAGGTCGATCTTACTAAGCCACACTTTACCAATCTTAATGAGGATCCTATGCTTAATGGTAATAGGGTTGTTGTTGTTTTTGTTGTTGATAGTAGGTGGTATGGTTTAGGGAAGATATTCTATTGTTTCCAAGAGGGCGATACATGGTTTGGTGGGAAAAGGAGGAGGAATAATAAGAGGATGAGAGGGAGGTTATTAAGTGAAGGAAGGAGTATAGATAGTATAGATGATATTCCTAATGATGATTATGATGATACGAGAGGGCCTCCTACATTCCTACTTGCTGGTGCATCCTTTATGCATAGGTATGATTGTTGTTGTAGGATGATGATGATGCTACTACTCTGATACTACTACCTTAGTATATTATAATCAGATATCAAGTGTGTATAACAGTGAGTGATAATGGGAGAGTTACAATAAAGGTATATTATCTACGCTTGTCGTCAATTTCATAACTGTGGTCTAGGCTGATCCAGAAGCTTATGAAGCTGAGTCTTATTCCTATCTTAATGGTGATATCATAACACCTGATGTAATAGTAATATTATTATTATAGACATCTTTATTATCATTGTTTAGGAACCTTTGTTGCTTAACCATGGAGATAGAGTAATACTTGGCAGACAGAACAACCTGAGCTTTGTTTATGTTGATCCAACTAAGGGAAGTGGACAGAAGTTGATTGATGATGGAATAGTAATGGTTGGGGGGCTTGTTATTTGGGAGGAGGTGTTGTTATGATAGATAAGCTTTGATGGTTGTATTGAAGAGTTAGCAACTAAACAAGGAGATATGATAGATGAAGAGTATAGGAAAAGTGACGCTGAAATAGAAGCAGAGAAAAGGAGACAAGAGGAGTAACGATAATAATAATGGTGATGGAGGTAATGTTAGTATGTAGGTATGAGAGATCTATAAGGGAAGCAATGGAAGCAAGAGAGAAGGCTGAGGCAGAAGCTAAGGCTAAAGAAGATGAATATGAGGCTAAGTTAAATGATATACAGTCACAGAGAGGTAATAGTATAGTTAGTACGGGATAGGTAGGGATAGGTTATGGTTATGGTTAAGGTAAAGAATCAGAAGAGAAAAATGAAGAGGTTAGGAAGCTTAAAAAGGCATTAAAAGCACAACGGAGGAAAGCTGAGAAGGAGAAGGAAGCAATGCTTAAAAGACAGAAGGAATTAGAGGATGCTGAGGTGGTGATGATGTTGGTGATGGTTATAGACATAGATAGTGGGGTTTTAGAATGATAGAAGACAAAGAGAGATTGATCTTAAAATACTACATGAACATTTAATGGTTATTATGCCATTGTGTAAGGAGGCATCATTATTAGCTAAAGAGATGGATATACCATATACGTAAAATACTTAATACTACTTAACCTCCTCTTTAACAACATCATTCATTAGCTTTAATACAGTATTACGGGTAAAGGCAGCAGTAGACTTATCAATAGATGACAAAAGGAGAAGGAAAGGAGGAGGAGGCGCTACTACTGAGGTGTTAGTTGGTGTTGATTATAAAGGTATATATAGTATTATTGTTATAATACTAGTAATATATATATAGGTATAAGGGTATATGATTGGACACTAGATATATTAGAAAATAGGATATATCTCATGAGAGATATGTTTGATACATGGTGTGGTGGTGATGAAGGTGGTGGTGGTGGAGGAGGGGCAGCATTCATAGACAAGTAAGCCAAGGTTAGCATCTAGTATTATCATTAGCTTTATTAATAATCGTTAGATTGAAGGATGAAGATGATCCATTCTGGGATCCTATTATATTTAAAAGGGAGATAGGAACAGCACGTATATATCTAGAGTCTATAACAATGCAATTAGAGAATGAACTGGATGCAAAAGTTATGTCATCATCAAGTGGTAGACCAGTAGGATCATTGACATGTGCAGTATGGCCATTATCAAAGGATTGCACTACTACTACAGTACCTGATGAGGAGGTATTGCAATAAGTATTAAGAGGAAATGTGGTATACAAATGTTGTTGTTGTTAGATAGTAGAGGAACCATCACAGTTAATTGGTGAGCCATTATCATTCCGTCTTATTATTAAAAAGGTATATAATCTAATACAAAAGGATTTAGCTAATAATGTTACTATTACATATAGATGGCAATTGGATGATGATGATACAATGTAATAAGGATGATGATATATATAGGATTATCTTTATTATTAATAATTATATGGTAGGATTGTATCTTCAAAGCTTGAAGGTGATGGTGATGATGTCTTTATATTCGATTATGAAAGGGATATACATCTTACTCCATGTTTAACACAACGAATGCTTGATATACTGCAAAATGATGCAATAGCATTACATGTACTAGGAATAAAGGAATAGGCAGGAGAGAGGCAGGTTATGGAGCAGGTTTATGGGGAATCATTAACAGCTATAGAGGCAGAAAGGATAAGACAAGAAGAGAGATCTAAAAGGGATAAGAGAGCAACAGCAGCAGCAGCAGCAACTATAGTAGATGAGATGATGCCTTTACCAGGAGAGATTAGGGAAGTTAATAATGATGATAAGAAGGAGAAAGAGGAGGAGGAGGAGGTAGTGATGGTTGTGGTGGTATAAGGTATCTATATATAATAACTATACTGCCCCCAGATACACCCTCCATGTAATACCTCATCCCATAATAGTCCAACAGTATCACAGGCTAGCAACAGTAACAACAACAACCATCATCATAACTTATCATCATCACCACCACCACCATCTTCGTCGTCGTCATCGTCTAAGTGCTGTCATGTACAATGACTTGTCCATCTATACTACTATTGAGTTCACATACGACAGTCGGCATGTATTTCCGGGCGAGCGCTTTTAACATAATCCTGCCGCCGCACGGCGCAGTTAGTTGGTTATTATTAGTATTGAATGGCAGCAGCAGTAGCAGAGGAGAAGAATGATGAAGTTGAGAATAAGGAGGTTGCAGAGTTACCAAGCTTATGGAGTCTATATAATAAATCTAAATTAACCGATTGTATACTCGTGTTACCAAAGGATGGTGGAGAGGAAGGAGCAGAGGAGGAGGGGGAGGAAAAGGGGCAGTTTAAAGTACATAAACTGGTAATAGGGTTAATAGGATATAGGGGAAGGTATCTATAATAGATATTAGCTTCATATAGCCGATATTGTTATAATAAAATAATACCATCTGAAGGGGATGAAGAAGAGGATGGAGTAGTTGTATCATCACAAGAAGGAGGTATACTTGGTATAAATGTAATATAATAACATTGATATCATGCTTGGGAAAGGCCCCTTACTGAAGGTCCCAATATTACCAGATCCTCATGTTAATAGAGATGAGCTTGTTAAATGTATTGACATTATTAATACATTTATGTAATAATATTATACTAATAATATAGTATTGTTAAGCATCATAGGTATACCCATGGTGATTGGGAGAGGTCTATTCTATTAAATCCTAATCTTAAATCCTCATCAAGATCATCATCAGATATCTTAGAAGGAAGGAAATCTGAGAATTGCGGTATGCTACTTAGTAATAAAGGCTATAAACATAATAAGTATTAGTGTTTCCTACTTCCCATCAGCTTTACTTGGTTTAAGCCTCATGTTGGACATACCATCATTAACTACACCATTAGCTCAACATATTATTAATACTTGTTTAAGTGCTAATAATGCAGCTATTATACTACTAAGATGCAGCTATGTAATAATAATACACTGGGGAAGAAGGGTTAGGGTTACATTATTACGTATTCTTAGTACATAGACAATAAGGATGCTAGGGCTTTAATACAAGCAGCTGAAGATATACTACGAGATAAATTTGAAGTAGATATTGTATTTAATATAGTAGATGATGATGATGTTATTAGGAATGTACAGTAGAAGGGTTAGGGAAGCCTTTGAGGGTATTCCAGATATCACAGTTACCAATGGATACACTTAATAGAATACTGGGGTCAGATAAGCTAGGGTTGAAGGCATCAGGAGGCGATGAAAGGATAGTATTAAGAACATGTAATAAAGAGAGGTTATTAAGGGGATTCGAGGGAGATGGTATTAATAGGCACTAATGTATTGAGGCAGAGGATGGATAGAGCTCATGGTAAGGTTAAAGTGGAGATAGTTAAACCGCCACGTGAAGGTGGTAACTATTAATGTTACTCTTGTTGTTGTTGTTGAATAGTGTTATTGAATAGGTCCTGCTGCTGTTAAGATTATATTTAGAGTTATGGAGGGTATAGCTAGTAGATCGGAATGTGTTAGAGGATGCCCTGTACCAAGATATGAGACAAGTTGTGGAATAATGGATGGAGAGCTCACTGGCGAGGTTCATGTCATATGCCCTTTACTTGATAATACACCATTAGGGGAGGTATGGGCTGAGTTAGAATGGATAGATGCATCTGGCGAAGTAGGAAGGGTAATGGTATTGTTGATGGAAGATGGTTGGTATTAGGTAACTAGGGATAATATACCAAAGGAGGCTTTACAGAAGGGTAGTGGTGGAGAGGAGGAGGAGGGAGAAGAAGAAGAAGGGAAGGAGGTTGAACTACCTAGTGGGGGAACAGTTAGGGTTACTATGGTAAAAGTAACAGACGATGAAGAGAAAGAGGAACAAGAGGGTAAACAGGAGGAGGAGGAGGTAGTATAGAAGGGGAAGAAGGAAGTAGTAGGGGTACTGGTAGATTGATGATGGTGGTGAAGAAGGAGAAAGTGATGAGGATGCTGAGAAAAGAAGGAAGAAGAAGAGTAAAGTATGGACGAGAGAAGACTTTGAAATGATATATAAATGGTAGTATGGTGAGCTTGTTGTTGCTTTTATGGTATGCTGTATCTAGTGTAAGATGGTCGCAGCTACCATTAGAGGCATTAATATCAGCAGCGGAGTCACCGTTATGGCATTTGGCACAGGATAGGATATTAGAGTTAATGAGGAGGTTTACTAAAGGAGAAGATACAAACGTGGAAGAAGGGGAGGAAGAGGAGAGGAAGAGGGGACATGGGGGAGGACCAAGAGACTGTCAAAGGAAGGGATATAGGCCAGAGAGGAGTACAGAAGAGGAGGTAGTGGAAGGGTTGTGGGTATTGATAGGAAAGTTATCACAGGTTCATAATATTACAAGTATATCGCGTGGATCAGTACCATTAACAGCAGCAGCAGCAGCATCACCTACTACACCAGTGTCATTCTCTTATTCATCTGATTTTGATACCTTTGGATGCCTTTATTGGTTGGGTACTAGAGGGAATACAATGCCATGGAGGAATCCATGTTCTAAGTTAATGGAAATACAGCTCACAGCTAGCAGTAAGTAACAACAACAACAGCAGTAGCAGGAGGAGGAGGAGGAGGGTATTATTTAGGTGTTGGTAGAGGATCAGTGGATGAGATAGTAGGGCGAACATCATCAGTTGAATTTCGTACTAGGAATGAGCCTGCATCTTGGATACAGGTTGATTTTGGTAGAGGCCGAGCTCTTAGGCTTACTGGGTACTACCTCCTTCATACCACTCTATACTCCTTTATACGACTATTATGTTGTAGATATTGTCTTCGCAACCGTAACTCAAGTGCACAATGTCTTATGAATTGGAATATAATGGGGTCAAATGATGGTGATGATTGGATACTTATTGATGAAAGGAAGATGTGTGGTAGTCTTAGAGAGCCCAAGGCCACTAGGTAAAGACAGATAGCAACATTTGGGGGAATATGGTTGCCTATCAGTTACTTCCCAGTAGACAAGTCACCAGAGTCTCGAGGCTCATTTAGAATATTCCGTCTTATACAAAGTGGTGTTAATTCTGGTAACACTCATAACCTTTTCTTAGCGGGTATTGAATTTTATGGTGAAGCGACTGCCGGGGTATGGTGATAGGATATAATTAATATGACCATAATAATAATTATGATGCTATATTAATATTATTGCTGTTGTTGTTGTAATTGATATAGTATTGTGTTGATATAGTTGGTGGGGAATATACGACGATAACACATAAACGAATAATAGAGTATAATACAATAATGGCACTAAGGGACGATGAGACAACACTTAGACAAGAACATTCTGAGAAGAGTAGCTTAGATGAGCAATATAATGAGGCAGAGGCTTTATTGGATGTATATGATAGAGAAGGAGGATTCCTATGGCTTAATAGACCAAATACATTTGATGATGGAGAGATGGCGTAGGAAGAGGGGAAGGAGGGAAGAAGACAGTTGTTGTTGTTGTTGTTGATGGTGAAGGTGTTAGGTACTCTATTACAGTTAGGGGTAGTAGTACAACACTGATAAAGGACACTGATACACCCCTTACAGCCACTTTTATAATAACTTTACCAATAGGATATCCAAAAGATAGAAATGCATTACCAGAGATATTAGCAGTAGAAGGAAGTGAACCAATAGTAGCTAAACGATTAGGTGAGGAAGGAGTGGTAGAGAGAAGGAATGTATATGTTAGATGAATTATCAAGACAAGCACTGGCTACAGTTAAGGTACAACTTAAGATGGGTTATGACTTCCCTTTATTAACTGCATTGGAGTCTATAAGAGGCACATTGACAGAGGTAAGGCAATGTAAGGTTATAGAGTAGGCCAGTTTGGTGGTTAGATAGGAGAAGAAGAAGGTGTAAAGGAAACTAGAGTAGATAAGGAACAAATACCGGAGACGATTGATGATATGTCAATAGATGTAATGAGAAGATGCAGTGTGATGATGATGATGATGTTGATGATGTACAGGATATACTAAAGTCAAAGCCGTTAGTGTTGGGGAGAAGGATGCTTGGTATAGTACATATTCGTAATAAAGAACATATGAAGTATTGCAAGAAGTTGGCTAGTAATAAGATTAAGAACAATAGGATGATGATGGTTTGAATATTATCAGATGAATGGCATCTAGGGGGTATGGGAAATCCAAATGCAATAGTAATTGAAGGAGATGAAAGACTATGTATTAAATACACAGATGAAATGATACAGTAATAAACTAACAAAAGAAGCAAAAGGAGGAGTAGGAGGTTGGTGGTTATTAGTTATATAAAGAAAGTTACGGTACGAGGAGAGGAACAGATACCCATACCGGATGGGAAGGCCTTGGATGATATGAGAGCATTGCCGAAGTGTTTTGAATTCGTTGGTATAGATGAGATAGATAAGATAGCAAAGCTGTAAGAGAGGCTGTTGTTATTGGTAGTTGATTAAGAGGCGCCGCAATGTCTATCAGATGTCGAGATAATGGATTAGAGGAATTATTCCTCACCTATTTAAAGGTATATGGTGGAAGGGGTGGGAGGGGTCAAGGTGGTGGTGGTGGTGGATCTAAGAAATAATGGGGTATTACATTATAGTACACCCTATAGTGATAATACAACTGCTGCTGCTGTTGTTGTTACTAATGGTTTCTATGGAGAAGGAGGAAATGCGTTTGTAGTGGATTGAGGGCGATGTATTAGGGTAAGGTGATGACGATGACAGCATGGAGAGAGCTTCAAGAAGAGGAAGCTGAGACCTTGGAGGCAATCTACAAAGATGATGGGGGATTCATGTGGTTACATAAAGGAGATGATAAAGACGACGATGAGATGCTGGCGTAAAGACAGGATGATGATCAGCATGATGATACATAATTATTATGTTATTAGATACTCTATAACATTGAATAGTTACTCTAAGGAGCCTTCTTCTATTATTAGTGTTACATTCATTATAACATTACCATTGGGGTATCCAACTAAGAGCACCTTACTACCTGAAGTGGTGATAGAAGAAATGAACGGTAGTTATGATAATAAACTAGTACAAGATAAGGACGTATCGGCTTATTTACTGAAGCATGTGAAGGTCCAGTTAGAGTCGGGATACGAATTCCCTTTAATAGCAGCATTAGAGTCAACACGGCAATATATTACTGAGGTGAATTATTATTACACATACCCCCCTCATACGACATACCTTCAGATAGCAGAAAGAAGACAACAAGATACATCTAAGGGTACAGCAGCCAATGCAGGAAGAGTTCACAACATTGCTCAGGTGTGGTGAGGCGGCGGTCACCAGTGTACTGGTTAAGTTGTGGGTGGTGATGATGATTAGGTTAATAATGTAGAAGGAGAAGTGTTAGGTAGAAGGATGATGGTTGTACATACAATTAAGAATCCAATGAAAATTAAATATATACGAGAGTTGGCTAGTAAGACAGCAGCTTGACGGATTGACTCTTGATCATTCACATTGACTTCCATTAGAGGATTATCATCTTGGTGGTATGAGCAATCCTAACTTTATTATAATAGAAGGAGAGGAGAGCCTGTGCGCTGATTATGTTAATCGTGTTACAAGGTGATGGGAAGACGGGGATGTACTCTATATCACAAAGTTCATGAAGATACGTTCGTATGGTTACAGTACGAGGCGAGGAACAGATACCCGTACCAGCGGGGAAGACATTAAATGATATGAGAGCATTGCCGATAGAGTTTACACAGTATAAGGTGGATGAAGTTAGTGAGATTGCTGAACGGTAGGTCTAGGTCTAGGAACTGTGGTGATAAGTATAATGATGGTAGTAGATGTCGAGATGCAGGATTGGAGGAGTTATTTATGACAAGTATGAAGGTGTATACAACTAGTAGTGAAGAACATAATAATAATAAGGAGGAGGAGGATAGGAAATCTATCGGCAATAATAAGAAGAATAAAAAGAATAAGTGTCGAGGAAATAGCAGCCAGAAATGATACACAACCAGGATGACTGCCCCTCCTTCTCCTCCTGCACTGCTGTCGATCATCATCAATGTTTAGAAGTTACTTTCATCATCATTATTTACATGATATTGTGCTCTAACCTTCTCTATCTTATGATTAATGTAGATTATTGTATGCCAAATTCACCAGCAATACTATCACAATGTGGAATACCCATAGACACTAAAGGAGGAGGATCTGATAGATGCCTACAACTTCAACTGGATGAGGCTGATGCTCTTGAAGCGGTGTATGGTACATCTCAGGATGGGGGACAACAGTCCGAATTCATGTGGTTACATAAACCAGAAAGCCCGTCAGATGGGGAGACAACGTAAATGACGATGAAGTATTTATCTTCACTATTGCTGTTGGTGATAAGGTATGCAATCACAGTTGGAGGGGGTATATTAGAGGAAGGCCAAGAAGAGGATGAGGAACCCTATGCTACATTCATCATCACTTTACCTCCTGAATACCCTGAAGATAATAAAGCTATACCAGAAGTTATAGCCGTTGAAGGATCAGAGGCTATTACACCAAAGTTGAGTAGGTTGATCTAGCTCCATATCAGGCTAAGGTGACGGTAACTTAGGAAAACTGGACGAGGAGGTGATTGCTAACATAAAGGCTCAAATGGAAGCTAGATACGATTATCCTGTGCTGGCTGCTTTAGAGGCAACAAAAGCATCCATTAATAAGGTGAAGTCAAAAGCAACAGTAACATTACACCTGCGTTGTGTAGATTGCCGTGGACTTTGCAGAGGAAAGGAAACGACGAGAAGATACAGCGAACTCAAGAAGTGATGATGATGAGCTAGCTTGGGCAGCCAGTGTGCCGATCAGGGTAAAGACTTAATTGAGATAGAACGGGAAGAATTATGGGTATCAGGGTGCCACCAAGAAGGTTACAGTCCACTTGTCTGCTCATAAAAAGAAGAAAACTGATAAACCAGCTGTTCTGGGACGAAGGGTTATTTATGCCCATCATATCAGGAACCCGGTTAAAAAGAAGCTTATAAAGGAATGGGCCAGTAAGCTACTTCTACTACTGGTGGTGGGGTGATGGTTGTATTACGAATAGTTGTTGGTGCTGTTATCCTCAGAGGAGTTCAATATGGGTGGATGCTATAAATGGGGATATCCTGGGGTTATTATATTAGAAGGGGATGAAGATGATTGTATTCAATATGTTAACCTAATTAATCGGTAGTTACTGTATCTTAGTTAATATAATAATAATTAGATTACTCTGAACAGGTTACGATGGATGTATTTGGCTGTAAGGGGTGAGGAACAGATACTTGTACCAGAGGGTAAGACAATCGATGATATGAGAGCATTCCCAAAAGATGAATTTATAGAGTATGGCCCAGATGAAATGAGTGATATAGCTGCTAGGTAGTAGTAAGATAATAATAGACAGTATTATAGGTATTTATTCATAGGTGCCGACAATATGGTCTGGAGGAACTATTCTTAACTTGCATGAAAATATATGGTCCAGTAAGAGCTAATAAAAATGATAAACATAATGGGAAGAAGAAAGCTCCTTTATCATCACTTCGGACATGACGCTACTGGTGTCGTATTATTATTATTATTATCCCATCATTTACACTTATTATACCATCACTGTTGTTACCAATTCCAGCATTGTTTATTATAACTACTGTTGCGTACTGTCTTCGTCACCCACTGAAATGATGCCCCACCGTTTTGAGATGTCTCGATGCATTTCCAGGATAATAGCGTCTAGTACAAGGCAGTTCCACCACCAACAACAACAACCGACAGTGAGTGTCGAGGACTAATATGAGGATAATATTAGGATTGAAGGTTAGGGTGATGAGGTAGCTATCTACTGCTACCTAGGTCGAAGGTTTATATACTCTCATCATATAAGGAATTCTAAAAAGAAGAAGCTTCTACGGTTATGGGCTAGTAGGGATTGACCTGTCTATATAGTATCATATTGATTGGTTATATTCAGATGAATTAGGACTTGGTGGTTGGTATAAATGGGGCTACCCAGGTATAGTTGTTATAGAAGGATGTGATAATAAATGTGATGAATATGTTAAACTAGTGAAGAGGTCCTATTAATCTCTTCACTTGAACCATATCCTTAACTGTTAGTCTACGATGGAGGTATATAACTGTACAAGGAGAGGAAAGGGTTGCTATACCAGATGGTCAATGTATAGATGTTTATAGAGTTCTCCCAAACTCCTTAACCAAAGGCCCTGATAGTGTTGTTCAACTTGCTACTATGTAACAACGATGGTGGATGATGACCAAGCATTCTTGCTAGTGATGAGTATTAGGTTAAATGATTGTGGTGTGAAGTTTGATAATGGCGGCTGCTGCTTCATTAAAATGTACACATCTCAGCATCACAGTGGAGTAAATGACTCCAAGAAAGGAAGGAAAAAGTAATGTTGATATTATGAAAGTTTCATTTTAATTGATATTTGTTGTTGATAACACAAGTCAATGTATTGATAGAGTAACTGTAATGTAATAGTACCAATAATATAGCCAATTGACAAAACTAATAATAACCATCATAATAATGTCCTCCTCCTCCACCACCATACTGTCCACCATATCCAGGGCCAGCAGGTGGTGGTTGATGATAACCCATCGGTTGGTTGTATGTAGGTGGTAATGGTCTCATTAGTGGAGGTGTTGGAGGTATATTTGAATAACCATATGGGCCAGGTGGTGATGGTGAAGGATCTAAGGCACCAATGACACCTACCCCTGCCAAACCCTTACAGTAAGGATTAGCTCCTCCTACTCCTTGATAAGGTAATGTATGGTCTATAGGCATTGTACGTAATGGATGAGGTGCTAATGGTCGACGTTGTTTCCTTTGTCCAGGACCAGCAGCCAGAGCTAACAATAACTACTATATCTACCTCAACAACAACAGCAACAAATGCCTTACGTCTCGGTACGTGTGTATGTGTAGGTGTTGGTGGAGCAGTAGCAGTAGCAGTAGCCACAGGCTCAGGCTCATTCAGAGCATCATTCCCATCAGATGGGCTAGAATCTGCTGCTGTTTGTATCGGTGGTAATGGTGCTGGCACCGTGGTGTTCGACTGTGTACTCTTCTCCTTCTTCTCCTCCACCTCTTTACTAGGCTCAGATGATGATAATGGTGATGGTGGTGGTGTATGTTGATTATCATTGCTTGGCATTCTTCTAGTTGTTTCATCCCCATGTATTACACTACTCATAAGATCATTATACCTATATAACAATGTATAATAATGTTAGTAGCAATAATAACTACTCTTTATTAAGCCTCCAATCCTCCATTAATTCATCATGACTAGGCATCCTATTCCTTGGACAGTCTATTGTTGGATGTCCTTTATCACCACATATCTCACATCGTACATGCCTAAACATTCAATCATCAACACAACATTAACACCATAACCACCTCCACCACCATCATCTTCTACTACTACTTCAACCTACTTACCTAGCTAATGCTCTCCATCTCTCAATCTCATCAATACCATCAGCCTCTAATACTCTTAATTGCCGTTGATGGTAATTTGAGCCAATACCAACAGTACCATTGATAACAGCTAAAGTATCTCTCCCTCTTGATTGAAGGGCTTCATACCTATTTACTATTCATCATTATATTCTTAACCAAATCATTACTCTCGGCTGCCTGGTGTAAGACACTTTTTAATAAACTCAACTGCTTCATTTACTCGATCCTCATCATCACCACTGAAATAAATGAGCAATGAACCTTTCCTCAACCTCTCGTAATACGAAAGTATCAATGACAACTAGGATGGCACTAAGGTAATCACCACCACCACCGCCGCCATCCACACCAACAGGACAAGCATCACCGGCAGCAGGGGCATCAGTCTGAGTAGTAGTGGGAGGTAGCTGCAGATTGGACGGGAAGATTAGGCATCAATTAATTATTAAACCTATCCGAGCCCGCACTTGATCTGTATGTTCTCTATCCTTGTTAGGATTTATGTCTCAATTAGTCCCTCCTCCTCATCCCCATATATTAGCCCTATACTATCTCACCCCATTACTAGTATAACGAGCAGCAGCAGAAGCAGCAGTTAATAGAGTATTAATATTATCCCCAATTATCCTCACCTAATATGAACATGAAGTGGTAGATTAGCATCTTCCTCAGCTAACCAAGATGCTACAGCTGATGATGATGATCTATCACCACTATTCAACTGGCTAACCCCACCAAAATCAGGCATATGTTTGCCAGTTCCTAATTATTGTTATATATAAGTCATTATAATAATAGTACTACCCCTCCCTCTTAATGTAATATCACAATCTAATATCTCTTTTAATAATCTATGATTACATCCTCTAGGCCCTATTAATACACCCATAAAGTTCTCTGTTGGATACCTGATATCAATAAATACCTTAACCATTAACAACAATTACTTTATAAAAGACTAATACTATTACCTTCTAACTGGTACTATTACTTTTTTAATATACTTAGGTGGCCTGTACTCAGGTGGTGGTGTATAATTTGGTACCTATAATAATAATAACAGCCATTATATAACATAATCTTATATATCCGTATATTATAGTATTACGGTTTTAATCATATAATGACATAACCTATTGAGCTCATCATGCATTTGATGTTTAACCCTCATCTCTCTACTATTAATCTTTTGACCTAAACTATTATAAACAGGTGGAGGGGATGGTGCTCTAACCTAATAATAATAACAACAACTATAATTAATATACAAAAGATACCCTTATTATTAATACATCATCATCAGCTAGTTCAAGCTCTTTATTAGCTATTTTACGTCGTAGATCCTCTAAACGTATCTCCCGCATTAACTGGTCAATCTCAGTTATTGTAAGACCAACAGGGAGGTCCACTAATGGTCGTGGTCGATACGATATCTAATAGCTAATCACCGCTATTAGTTTGATACGCACTAATACCTCTTCTTTCGGGCCCAAGTGTAAACGTCGTCGTTTATGACCCCCTCGCCCTCGGCCGCTGGATGACGGACCCACTGTACCATAAAGTGCCATCTACAAATAGATCCCATGACTTTCCGATTAGTAACAACAGGTAAAATTGACCGCTGTACCATGACCGTTTACTACCTGTCCGCTTCTATCACCATCCACAACAACAAGTTGGCCACCTGACCATCCAGATGGCTCCCAAAGGTCCAAACCTCTCCTTCTCTCATCTCGAGTCTCGGATATCGGAACTAACGCCGATGATTCATTAGTAGGCCATGACATAATAAAGAGGGAGAAGCTAAATAGGAATTATAGAGTATCCCAAAACCTCGATGACCTTAGATAATGAAGAAAATGATATATTACACACTGGTGGCGGTAGCAGTTGCAATGATATAGCTATGAGTACTAACCTACAGTCGTATCAGTATTATGCCCAATATCATTAACAGGAGTATCCTCAGCAGCAGCCACCATCACTTCATCTACTCTCTCTTCTTCAGTTGAGTTCGATGAATCCCTGTCGTCAGCTTTCTCGTCTGTTGTCAGTGATGATGACTGTATGGGTGTGTCTAATGTCGCCTTCTTAGACCTCCATGGTGGTACTACTGAACTGTTAGAGTTCTCAACATTTGACGGTGAAGCTGAATAAAGTATTGAATAACCTCTATATTATATTACCATCTCTTGCTGCTGCTGCCATCTGCTTAACAGCAGCTGGTGATGGTGGTGGATGTGGTAAAGGGTGTGGGACAGGCGCACCTCCTCCTCCACTTAATAAGGTTTGTTGATCAGCCACCTGTAGGGTGGTGGATTGTTGTCCTCATTCTTGTTGTATGTTATATTACAATATAAGTTAATCGTTCATTTTCATTGGTAAGGTATTGAACTCTTTCTAATAGCTGCTGTAACATTATAGATCTTTCATCAACTGGTAATGGTGGTGGTGGACCACTGGATACCTTATCAATATCATCATTAATTATAATATATTCAATATTACCAATTTAGCCAATGGACCGCAATATGGTGGAAAAGGAAACCTCAAAGGTCTAGGAGGTACCAAACCTAATTACTATGTACGACGTACCCCTAGTAATATCTCTTACCCCTAGATGTATGCTCTATTGGCCTTGTTCCCACTATACCTCCCTTTCGTCTAGGATTCTCAGATGTATACCTGTATAGTTGTTCCTTCTATTAATATCAATAATACTACCGTCGTGCACCAGAACCATCTATATCACCGTAATTGATTCTTTGCCGCTTGACAACTGGTTGAATATTACCACTGGGTGTAGTCTGAATCCTTCATAAGGAATATTAAATGGTACTATTACCCTGGGGTACTCATCTCCATCATCTCTTGCCTTTTTATGAGCATTTAATAATCTAGAGAATTCATCATCATCGTCATCATCATCAGGTGGAGAAGGAGATACAAGCTTTTTGATAGGAGCCCCCACAATACATGCAGAAGAAGACTGACCACCTTGTGTTACTGAGGAGGACGCCATAGTAACTACCGAAAACTGTCGAGGCTCTCCGAATTGTCTTATCGGTAGACGATTATATGTGTGTTAAAGATTCCGCTTCTGTGTTGGTGTTGCACATGTTACACCGCTCAATCTCGGCCATATATGATGGAAATGGGACTGGGAAGTACACGATGCTCAGTTGATAGTTTGCCGTAATAACATGGGTTGTGGTCCCTCTTCAACTGCTACTAACGTACCTTCTAATATAATAAGGAGGTTACGTAAGCCTAGCTTTACATCTGATACATTATTACGTAGACGAAGGTTATCGATAACAAATCCTAATAATGGAGATGAAATTAATGAAGAGTAAGGAAAGGCTTTGGAGGGTTACTAATACTGTCTATAGGGCTGTACAATCAACGAGGCCTAGAACATTCCTAAAGGGGCAAAGATCATCCTCTTGCAATGGCAATGTAGAAGAGGAAATAGTAGTTGCTACTGGAGTTGCTAAGGAAGAGGATATCTCTGGTGGACGTAGATGGTCAATAGCATCTACTACAGACTCTGATTTACATCATAGGGAGACATATAAAGATAAGGATACACAACTAACTGGGAGTGTACCTGTACGTATGTTAAAAGATAGTGGTATAGGTTATGCATGTAAAAAGGGTTTAAAACCAGAAAGCCCTAACCAGGTACTAATAATAACATTTTATCTATTACTTGTTATATTATATTAGGATTCATTTCTTATTATGAATGTTGATGATATCTTTACTGTTTATGGAGTATTTGATGGTCATGGTCTTAAAGGTCATGATGTCTCCAATTTTATAAAGGAGCATTTTGCAAAGGCAACCACACATCCACTTCTTGGGCAACTATGATTACTACTTGATGTGACTCAGGCTATATTAGATGAGGAAAAGGATAATTTACATGATGAGAAAGCTATTACGAAAGCAATGAAGTCATGGTTTGCTAGAGTACAAGAAGAATTAGAGGTATTACTGTGGGGTATATTAGGGGCATGGGGAGGCTGGATTTAGGCGGCTACCAAGTCTGATGAATTAGATGCAACATGTAGCGGCAGTACAACAACGCTTGTTGTCCATTGGTAATGACTAGTTAAAACGTAACGGTCATCGTCGTCGTCGTATATAGCCATAAAACTGATACACTAACTGCAGCATGGGTTGGTGACTCTAGAGCAGTTCTGGCAGTTGGATCGGCACCTAGAGGGATAGACTTAACAACAGATCATAGGCCTGATAGACCACATGAAAAGGCAAGGATAGAGAAATCTGGTGGAAGGGTAATGATATATAATAGGGTAGAACAAGGTGTGTTAGTAGGTTGGATTTGATGGTCATTGTAATTATAGGGTTTATGTGAGAGGGCAGAACTATCCTGGTTTAAATATGTCTAGGGCTATGGGGGATTTAGTAGCCTATTATAGAGCTGGTATTATACCAATACCTGATATTAAAAGGAAACATGTAACACGTAGTACAGTAGAAGCTCCTGCTGCTGGTGGTGGAGGTGGTGGAGCAAGCTCATCATCATTGCTCTCATCAACATCTGGTGTGTCTGAATGGAGACCTGGTGATCCATTCCTATTATTATGTAGTGATGGTGTTTGGGAATTTATATCAACACAAGAGGCGGTTAGAATAGTATCAACAATATTAACAAGTAGTAAACAAGCTCAATCAGCAGCTGAATTATTAGCTAAAAGAGCATGTAGAAGGTGGCTTGATCAAGGTGCTGGTGTAGTAATAGATGATATTACTGTAATAGTCTCATGTTTGGTACCCCTACCACCTATTAAAACCTAGTAATTATATCATTACCTTTAGTTATCTTTTCTATACTGACTACAGTTAGTTTTCCTAATGCAGTTTTAGCTACTTGCCGAATCGGCAGGTATTTCCACCCATGATCTAGTAACATGATGATACCATTTCCCATCTATTGGGTTGGTAAACCTGAATAATAATAATGATGATGATGCTAATGAATATGAAGTTGAGTATTGTGTTGTTAATTATGTTAATATTCATATTATAGTTTACAATGCCAGCTGCTGCTGTTAATGATGCTAAAAAGAAGTTGATGGCTTCTCAAGGGTTTACACCTCAAGTGATGTCTCAGGGTTGTTCGACTTCTTGTTAGGGTATCTAGTAGATACGAGGATCGTTCTCTACTGAGGATCTTCGAAAGTTATTCTATAGTACAACAACTAAGGATACATTTGTTGATAAATCATTATTAAATGGTAGTAGTAATAGCTGTAGTATGTCATGCATACATAAGATTGATGAGGATATGGCACGTAAAGGTAGTAATGGTGATAATACAGTATTATTAATAAGGATTTATAGGGGAATTCAAGCCTAATAGGGCACCTTTCTGGCCAAGGGATATGTCAGCCTATCGAGAGCAATACAAGCCTTTACCTCTTCATGGTGCTGTTATTAATAAGGAATTAGCAAAGACTTTCCGCCCAGCATCTAGTACGATAATATTATACTAGGCTGATGATTCTAGGGTGGTGATACTATTAGGTGTGGGTAATGGACCAAGTCCAAAACAAACAAGTAAAAGTAGATATACTGATGATTATGTTATATATACAAGAGCTAAAAAGGAGGTTATGATGAGACCAGCCATACAAACACATATTGATAGAGAAGCATATCTATTGTAAGGTTAATAAGGTAAACAATACTGTAATAGGAGATATAGATACACCAAACCTGCATCACATGAATTCTATCCTGATTGGCAGAAGAATTCTGGAGGAATGGAATGTGTTGGTGAGAGATGTAAGCCACCATTACCAAAGCCAACTACAAGCACTATGGGCTTTCATTTTGATGCCCATACAAGATATAGGTAAGGGGATAACTAAGGGGATGGGCTAGATAGTATTAGTGGTGGTGGTGTTGTCTTTTAGTGAGGATTATCCTCCTGGATCGGGGGCAGATTCACAGTTAGCATTGGCTGGTAGAGAAAGCTGTAAAGTGTTATTAGAGCATGGTAGCTATGCTGAGGATAATAGTAGTAGGATACAAGGCAACTCTGTACCTAATAGAGTTAGGGATTATATTAATAACCGTAATCTACATAATGGACGAATATTATCTAATGGGTAGGTTAATATTAACATTATACTAAAGTAATGATGTTATCTATTATATAGGGTACCATCAATAGTTAATATATTAAGAGGGGATGTTAACAACAACCGTCCAACTACCACTGATAATGCTTATCGACAGCGGCGGCGGCAGCAGCAGAGGGCACAAACAACATTAAGAGGTAACTTATGGTGGTTAGGTAGTGATAGATATTATTAATTATAGATGGAGAAGATAGAAGACCATCAACAGCAGCAGCAGGGGGAGGGGGAGGAGTGGTATAGCAGTAGCATACAAGAATTAGACTATTCATTATCATCACCACCACTTTACCATGATATTCTTACGTTGTTAATAAACACCTACTGTTGCGTTGTGCTTGTCTAAACGTGGTGCTAAGGCTTTATTGTTGTTGCTTGTAGGGTGGTAAGGTTTATCATCATCATGGTAATATTATGTCGTCTTATGGTATGGTAGTTGCAATAGGATCTATTGGGGCATTATTTATAGTGGGAGGATGTTCATATAAATGCATACAATGGTATCAAGGTAGAGGGTTTAAGTATAGGATAAAAGGGGTAAAGGAATGGATAGAGAAGGTTAAGTTAGGGGCGGCAAAGATAATATTACCAAAAGGCCATAATATAGAAGTAATAGGAGATGGGACAGAGGAGGAGAAGGGGGCGAATATGAGTTATAGGAGAAAGAGAAAAGCATTTAATGAGAAAGTGGGTAATAGGGTTGTAGGTAACGATAAGGGTTCAAGTCAAGGGTCTATAGCATCAATTGTTGAAGGGGAGGCGGATAATGTTACT
The DNA here is from genome assembly GCA_013115145.1 of Perkinsus chesapeaki. Lineage (NCBI taxonomy): Eukaryota > Perkinsozoa > Perkinsida > Perkinsidae > Perkinsus > Perkinsus chesapeaki. The sequence continues at coordinate 147,863 of JAAPAO010000004.1, read as the reverse complement.
GGTGATGGAGTACAATCAAGACTTTTAGAAGGAACATCTACAGCTTGGCAGAGTATGCTACAGCGAAGGTTAATGGATGATGCTATGGATGTAGTAAAGGCTAGGGAAGCTGAAAGGAAGGCTAGGGCTGTATTAGAGGATATTAGGATACGATGGGATGAATTAATTAATGGATGCAGCAGCTCATTATCGCTAGCTAATATAGCATATACTACATTACCAGATAAAGGGGATATATGTGGTGTATTGCCAGAAGGAGGGGAGGAATCTTTTATACTATGTCAAGTTGAAGATAAAGTTGAAGAGCAACAGCAATGCTTAATGGTAGCATTAGGAGGAGATGATAGGAGAGCAGCATGGGTACATATGGAAGGGTTATGTCAAATACCAACACCTATTAAGGCAACAGCAAGAGCGTTATTAAGGGATATGGAAAAGGTAAGGAAAAGGGAAGGTTGTTGACCAGGGTTACATGTTGGCAGTCAATGATGTTTTAGGCATCAGATGATCTTAAGGCACAAGTATCGATAACGGAGGATGCTATGGGGAAGGCGGCATCAGCACAGGAAAGCCTTATAGCTGCATTAGAGGAAGAACAACAGAAGAAGAGGGAACCAGAGGAGGAGGGTATAGCAGTTGAACAATCCACCATGGAGGAGGCACGGCCTCACCAACAACAACAGGCGGCGTTGGACTATTGGCATCCTAGTCTACCACCATTACCTCCTGCATTACCAAAAGAGCCAGGTGATGAAGATGAGGGTATAGACTATAGTAATAAGGATATTAATGGGGGAAAGAGTGGTATGGATTATCCATCAATACACTCTAGTGAGGCAAGGCTTCATATCCTTGGTGAATCTACAAGTAATATATCAATGTCATCTCCAGTAAAGGAGGCTAGTAAGCCTAGAGAAGATGATAAAGGGGTGCCATCGGGTATGCCTGATTTGGGGTTATTAAAAAGCTGGGGTACTGGACATATGGCGGAGGAAGGAAAGGAGAAAAGAAAGAGTGGATATAGGAGAGGAGAGGTTAGTAGGGCTACAGTAACGATAAGGGAGAAGGTGGTCTATAATAGTAGTGGTGAGCAGCAGCAGGAGGGTAGTGGTAATAGTTATAATGATAAATATTATGATAATATAAAGGAGGATTATGATAGGATAGATAATAGTAAGATACGCCAAGAGGAGAAGAAAAAGAAAGAAGAAGAGGAGGCAGATAAATGGGCAGAATATGCTGAGGCACAAAGGGCATATTATCAACAATGGGAACAGTATATGAGGCAAAGGCAAGAGGAATATAGGAAGGCACAAGAACAACAACAACAACATTACTATACTGCAATGATGATGCCACCAGGGAGTATGCCTTTTAATGTACAACAGAAAAGGTCCCTGGTTCGAACCCCAAGCACGGCATTTCCACCACCACCTGATATAGGTACGTTTTGCTGCTACTACTACTACTACTACTACTGTTTTTGTTTTCGTTGTTGTTGTTGTTGATAATGGTACTGTTTGTAGTTAGCGAATATATGGCAGTGCCTAGAGATGATGATGATTGGTGTAATAAAGCGTCATATGATATGAAAGTAGAGGTATTGAAGGGAATGCAAGGATCCTTATTTGCTGGTGAAGGAATAGCAAACAGGAAGACGGCATTTAAACAGTTAACCATGAGATGGCATCCTGATAAGAATCCTGATAACACACAAGTTGCCAAAAAGGTGTTTCAATTCCTACAGGTTCTAAAGCCATGGTAGGTGACCTCGATAAGCTGGCCCTTCTATAAGTTGGTGTAGGTATTTAACTGAAGATACTTGTACTATATCAGCAGCTGCAGCCGAGGCACGAGGGAGCGTTCATCATCCTCCTCATTCCCATCCTACTGGTTATTACTATTACCATTGAACATGTATTATTATTGTCTTTGATATAATATAGATTTTGTTAAGTAGTTGTTAATTAAATAGTATACTGTCTACCAATGCTATTACCATCCTCCCCTACTACCTTCCCTTTAGAGGAACTAGCATCACCATTGACTAGGATACCAAGGGTATCAGCTGCATTACCACCACCACATTCCAGCAGCTCTAAGCAAAGTCTAATGAGTGATAAACGAAGGAGGAGATCTTCGGTATCATCGTTATCATCTGATGGAGAGCTATCAATGGTAATTAGGGTTGATAGTTATGAGCATCATTTAGGTTAATGTTAGTTGACATCCCCTACAGCTTATATACCTACACGAAGGTTATCAATGGATACTAATAAAAGAGATGAAGATGATGGTGATATTAGTTGTTCTGGTTATACATCAGCAAGCTCCTTATACGAGGATAGTAGTAGAAGGATAGGAGGCAGCAGAGGGTTGGAGAAGGAGAATCTTAGGGTAGCGTCGTCCTCATCATCATCTTGGAATGGACAAGGACAACTATCCAACAAATTAGGCTCAAGCGAATGAATGCATTGATTTATCTAAACGATTAGCAGCTGAGAAGGAAAGGAGAGAGAAGGCAGAGTCATTGGTAAGGCAGTTAAAAGGTCAAATAAGGGAGTTCAAGGGGAGTAAGATGTCAGGTGATGAAAAGTAATATTAAGTAATTTAAATATTGAAGAAGTGCCTGTGATTAGGGATAAAAGGATAGATAGGCTCCTTCGTAGACTATCACTAGTAGCAGCTGAATTAGAGGAGAGTAAAGCACAGGTTAAAGAGGCTGATGTATTGCAACACAATCTTAAAGCTGAGGTTAGCAGTTATATGCAGTGATTGGTAGGACTACTTCTGTATGGTAGATAGATGAGGTTAAGAAAGCAGCTGCTAAGGAAAGAGCACTACACGCCCAAGCGGTGAGATGTTGATCATGCTTGTTGTTGATGATGATAGTAGTAATAGTGTGGCTTACTTTTCAGATGGCAGACACGAGGCATGCCTCTGCTAGGAGGATAGCTGAGTTAACTGAAGAGAAACGGAGATCAGAAGAGGCTTTGGCAGGGGAGGTGGGGAGGAAGGTTGAAATTAATAAGTAAAGTGGAAGGTCAAAGCAGATGGGATGACAGATGTTGAAGTAGTAGATATCGAGAGAGGATGGCTGCTATGGAGATTGTCATTGAAAGTTTAACGGAGGAGGGTAAAGAGAGAGAAAAGGATAATGAGGAGGTAGAATGGGGGGGGGTGATGGGTGATGGTGATGATAGTGTGTTAGTTGATGGAGAGGATAGAAAGTATGAGAGGACAGTTGGATGCATTAGAACGAATTAAAGAGCATGAGATTGAGGAAGTTAAGTCCAAGGAGGCTCAGTGAGTAGTTGCTCCCTGTAGAGGTACAAGTGCTGTTGTATTATTATCGGCTTACAGACGAACTCGGGATTTATTGAAGCGTATAGAGTATGTAGAGGAGGAGTTGGAGGAAAGTAGATTGAAGTTTAAGAAGCATGAGGATAGTGTTGAAGCTGAGAGGGAGAAAGTTAAGGAAATGAAATTGGAATTAGAGAGGGTAATGAAATAATGACTGGCGATAATGCTGATGATGTAAGGTGACTGAGGAGGCACTATCATCAAAGCATGGTAGGGAAGTAGCAGAGAAAGCTAGGCAAGCAGTAGAGGAACGATACGAGAAGTTGAAGGTGGCTGAGGCTAAAAGGTAGAACGCTGTTATGGTGGGGTAATGAGGTGGAATAACAGATTGGGTGAGATGTCATCATTAAGACTAGAGTTAGTGGAGGTTAGAGAAGCATTGGTTATAGCTAAGACAAGGGCAGATAGTTTAGCAAGGGAAATAGAAGATAGAGGAAATGAACAAGTCGATGATGATGAGGAGGATGAGGATGAGGCTGATGCTATACCATGTATGGATACTATTATTAATGAGGGAGAGGATAGTGAAGCAACAACGATAAAGAAGGGGGATAGGGAGTCATCACCATATATAGCATTCGTGAGGATAGTTGGCTATAATGTAACGTTATACATGTTATTATAGGACTCACCAAGTGTATATAGTACACCTGGTGGATTAGTCGGCAGTAGTAGTAGTGTAAAGAGAAGGAGGAGAAGGTTAAGAAGGGTATCTGCCCCACTACTAGATGCAGCAACACTCAGCATGCATCAACATGCACGTATTGGGTTAGTGGAGGATCTTAAAGGACAGGTAATAAGGTTAGATGGATGGTTGGTAGTAATTACAGCAGCAGCAGCAGCAGCAGCAGCAGCAGTAGCACCTGTGGTAGGTATCCAATCTTACTACACAACTTATTGAATCAATTGGTAAATTAAGATTAAGTCAAGAGGAGTTAGATGAGATTAAAGTTAATTTTATGAGTATGGAAATAGAATTGAATGAAGAAAAGGATAGAATAGAGGAGATGAAGGCTGAGGTTAGCACTAAAGCACGAGAGGTTATTATTAAATACTTTACAATGTGTTTACATTATATCAACTTAGACACTAATATCATCTGGGAGAGCTGCTGTAGCTGAAAGTATGTTAAGAGAGACAGTAGAGGAGAGGCAAAGGGAGAAGCTAACTCTACTGGCTGAGGTTAGTATTGTTTATTAGGATAACAGCATGGAAAGTTGATTAGATTGCATCGCTTCGGTCAAGTCTTTTACAGAATGAAGCAATAGCGGCCAGACAATCCGCCTCGGTTAATGCTAGCCTACAGGAAGCTAATGAGAAGGTGCGCATGTTGGAGACAAGACTTAGTATGCAACAAAATAGTATATCGGCAATGAGTGAACAATGCAATAGATGGAGGATACAGTAGGCATAATAATTGGAAGGATTATGGTAAGTATCAGTATTGCTTGATAGGGCTGAACAAGTTGAATCACAACTGATTGGGAGGGAATTGGAGACGACTTCACTCCGTGCATCACTAGAGGAAGCAAAAGCAAGAGCCACTGAGCTATCTGATGACTTGGCTACTGCCGGAGACTCCTTAGTTAATATGGAAACAAACACTTTAGATCTTCAGTTTAAGCTATCCTATTATGAGTCATTGTTTGCTCAGAATGAGGCTGCTGTTATTGTTGCTAAGGTAAGCTTGCCATCATTCTGCTGTATCATCATTCGTCCTAGGCATGTGTTGGTGGCATCACTGGGGCTATGGCGATTGAATCACAGAGGAGAGAAGCCGAACTAATCAAATCATCAGAGGTTAAGGTCCATGAAGGAAGGAAGCAGGTTGAGGAGCTCCAAGGGACTTTGAAGGAAGTTGAGAATGATAAGAAGGATGTGGAGAGAGCTTTAGTAGAGCTCAGAAGGGAAACCGGAGAAGTAGGTGACGTGGGAAGGACATTACTTCACCATACTTGGTAGAGAGAGCTATTGGTGGCAGAGAGGATGGCAAAATTAGAGGAGATGAATGAAGAATTAAAGGAGGTAGTGAAGACAGTTGAAGACAAGATGGCGGAAGTACAGGAGAAACTGACGAGTCGTGATGCTGAAATTGAGGTGAATAGTTGTGCACTTTCGCGGCAATTCATAACGTCATCCTCCAGATACTCAAGACGATTGGCCTGTCTGCGGAACAACGGAAGAGTTTAGAAGAGGAAATTGAGGAGGCCAATAAGACCATGCGGGATGCATTAGAGGATTTGTCCTCTACTCGAGCTGACTTGGAAACTGCGTCTAGAGAAGTATTACGCACATTTCGATTTGCTAATTCGTTGAACTACTCATTCGTTCTTAGGTTACACGATGCCATAAAATAATGGAGCAGTTCGATATGGAAATCATTACTGCCGGAGACAAATCGTCGTGTGGAGGGAGTCGCTTGTCGCAAGGCAAAAGAGTCAGCTATGTTCAGCATCTACGAGTTGAGCTTAATAACCTCTATGAAGAGAACAAGCGTCTTAGAAATGAGAGGTATGGAACCGAACAGCAGACTACCTATCGTTACCTCTTACTGATCAGGCAAAACCTCGAAACGCAACTTCTAATGGGAGTACGGCGGCCTTCAACAGCACCAGCGCGCCCATCTGCGACAACAAACAGTTCGGCAACTCCAAGGCGAACGCCATGTAAAGGCCCTGTTCCACCACGTACGCCAAAGACACCAATGGGAATGGCTGCTGCTGAACTTGCGAGGCGTAAAAGAGAAGCTGAAGAAATGAAGCTGAATGAGAGACAGCGTCAAAGGTGAGTCCACAGTGTGGGTCTTCCACCGTCGTCGGGTATATAAATTCGCATACTTCTCCCCTTTGTCCAGGTTGCTCTCGGAACGCGTTGTTCTATTGGGGCGAATACGCGGCGTCCTCGATAAATCCAATGCGTCTCGGGAGAGCCTTCGAAATCTACTGGAAAGCCTTCATGACACCCTCTCCTCGAAGGACAGTGGCAGAATAGATGGCCAAGTTAATATATAAACATTGGTACCGCAGCTTAACATATTTTGATTTCCGGAAGGAAAAGTTCCGCGGCCGGGAATTGAACCCGGGTCTCCTGCGTGACAGGCAGGAATACTCACCTCTATACTACCGCGGACCTGTAAACTAACTGCTTGTTTGAATGTTCACCAATCAACCTCATGTTAAATGTAATTCAAGTTCTCTCAAGTTTGTCTATCGTGTTGCGCGTGCTGATTAACTAGTATTACGAATCGGCCATTGAGCATGAAGTATTGCCAGCCGAATACCCGCCTGAGGTAGACTCCATCGTATGGCACTCACTCGGCATTGAAGTAACGCACGCGTCACGGATCTAACCGAAACTCCGTACCAGTACTTCGCCACCACATGCAATATACACACTACTGGAATTCCAATTTATGGACACAAGACAGTGTTACAAAAATGAAAATGAGATGATGGCTAAGAATTAGTTTATACAATGTTTGGTGTGCTGATTTAGCAAATCACACACTAACAATGTCCAAAATGAGCCCTTGCGGTGAGCCGCTAGAGCTGACTAGTGACGGAGAGTTATCCTAAATTGGCAAACCGAACAGGTAACACACATCACGCTCTAAAGCAGCTTATGAGCTGGGAAATCAACAATTTACCGCTACCCAGCGACGCTCCGTAGTTGGAGCCACCTGTTGCTGGACTGCTTTAACACATTCCTTGAAAATGGTACTGTAGTCTAATGACGTCAGGCACGCTATGTCTCCCTCGGAGGAGGATACCGTTTTAGGAACTTCCTGAAACTCAACATCTATACGATGAAGTGGGTATGCTGCTTACCGGTTGAGAAGCTTTATCCGGTGAATCGGCATTCATTGCCTGAATCACTGACATAAACATATCTGCAACTCTCTGACGACGTGAACGCGTTGCCAATAATGGTGACTTGTTCAATGCTTCACGAGAGGCTTCATCGATACCATAGTCTTTAATAATCTCAGCAGGAGATTTCAAACCTCTAACAGACGAAGGTGAGCGGTTTCTATGCGAATAGCATGGAGTAGTTTGGTCATCAGATGATGAACGAGTGTTCACCGAGTTGGTGGGGGATAATGATTGAATTTGTTGAAGTAATATCGATATTTCATCAGCCTGATGGCTTGTCTTCTCCTTCTCAACTCGTAGAGCTTCTTCGAGATTTGATATCTCTTTTGACATCTCAATTATGAATGAAGCAAGCTGCTGCGGAGTCTCTTGTTCCACTACACCAGGCAACATACCAGTTATGGTGTTGATTTCTAAATAAACAATAACAGCTAAATAATAGCAATTTATTTTACCTTTAAGATTCCTATCATCGATAATATCATCATCTGGATACCCTCCTCGTGTAGGAGCGTAAGGACTACCATAATGATTTGATGTTACCATAACTTATATGAAAACTGATTTATACTATATTCTTAATGTTTATTAGCTAATAAAGATATGTCTCACACGATGTTGTGTTTTAACAATTTACCCCTGCATTCCCCCATTCCTACATGACACGCGTGCAAAGTTCCCGAGTTCGACCCCCGGGCCCGGCATTTTAAAGTGCGCATATTTCGGCGTTTGCCGCCTTTCGCTTGAACCATCTTGAAGTATGTTCTCAATACCAACATTTGGTCCTTCAGAGAAGACTAAGGCGGCTTTAAAGCTTGGTGCTAGGTACCTCTACATGGTAGTGTTTTAGGAGGATATATATGTTATTAGATTCTCAGTAGAGGAACAACGTAAATTGGCAACTAGACGACGAAAGCTTTATGCTGCTGCCGCTGGGGCTATAGTTATGCTTGGATTCCAATATAAATACAATGAGGTGCTGTCTTTTATTATTATCCTTATGATAGTTAATATAGGGTTTAGGTCATAGATGTTGTTGGCAATCCTAGTGGTATAACATCTCCTAATACACTCTTCTATTCAAGGCTCTTATTTGGCCGTAAGTTAAGGTATTATATAATAGAAAGGATATCATTCTAAGGTACACGTAGTAGAATAACAGGCAGTCTCATGTCACGTACACTTCCTGTGAGAATGAGAGAGCCTCTTTTTAAACTGTATGCTAAGTTTACTGGGGCTGATTTGAACGAAATACGGTATCCATTGGATGCTTATCATTCCTTCCAAGAGTTCTTTACTAGAGCACTTAAAGATGGAGTAATATCTTACAGCCTAATATGCGTATATTAATTGTAGGCTCGGCCAATAGAGGATGTTGCCCCGACTACTATGGTCTGTCCATGTGATGGTGAAATTGTTAATCTGGGTGTCATTGACCGTAGGGAAATATCATTATTAATTGATAGGGCATTGTTATTGATTAGGTGGTCAGAGCAGAGTACCTCAACTTGACCCTAAGATATCGGGAATAAAAGGCGGTACATATATGTTATCTGGGTTCCTAGGTGTTGATCCATTAAGGAGATTACATCCTGATTCTAAACTAATGTAATACGACGAATGTTACTAATATCAGCTATAACTACTATCACAGGTATGCTGTTATATATCTTTCCCCTGGGGATTATCATAGATTCCATTCTCCTACTAAATTCCAGCTTCAACAAGCTAGGTAATGTGGGTTACCGGCTACATGGCTACTTCTCATTATATCTCATTAGGCATTTCCCTGGAGATGTACTACCAGTTATGAAACCATTTGCATCAGCTGTTGATGATCTATTCACTGCTAATGAGAGGGTTGTATTATCGGGTACATGGGCATTTGGACAATGTCATTATGTACCAGTGGCTGCGTAATAGGATGGGAGAAGAGGGAATACATTTTACATCGTAAAACGTCTATAATGTATCAAAGTCTATTGTAACTTCAAGCGGCGTCACTTTGATCCCATATAATCATGCTGTCAATAGAGCTCAATGGGGTTGTTGGTAGGTATAATGTGGGTGGCATTAAGTTAGCATTCGAAAACAAGCTTCGTACTAACCAGTTAAGGTCAGTATCGGTATATACCGGAGGAGAGATAAGGACCAGGCTATTCGATAATGCCTTCCAGCATGGTGATCCTATTGGCACATTTATGTAGTATCAGTACCACTTAGTAATGTCTATAATAAGTGATGATGATAGGTTGGGTAGCACTATAGTGATGATGTTTGAAGCACCACAATCGATGGATTGGGCAGTTGAGGTTGGAGATAATGTTAAAATGGGGCACCTGCTTACCAAACCGTTGAAGAAGAATAATAATAAGGGAGAAGAGGCTACAACAACAGCAGCAGCGACAACAGAGAATAAAGCGTGATATTACAGTGTTACTGTTTCTGAAAGTCTTCTTCCGATTGTTGAGTGTGTAGTAGTGATGGTTGTAGGTGATTGTTATGTTAGTCGGTTGGTAATGGCTGGTAACGGCAGCGGTGATATATTATTGGACACCTTTAATGAGTTAGCATCGGTGTTGTCCAAACGATTGGATAATGAATATGATGATGATAAAGCTATTAGCAAGATAGATAGGATTATTGAAGATATGTCATCTAGTAGTAATAGAGAACGAAATGAGGGGGTACAAAAGGAAGAGGAGGAGGAGGAGTCAAGGCAAGAGGAAGTCCAGCAAGAGGTTACTAAGGATCCTCCTACTGCTCCTACTATCAATGCTGCTGCTGCTCCTACTACCAATGCTGCTGCTGCTCCTACTACCAATGCTGCTGCTCCTACTACCAATGCTGCTGCTGCTGCTCCTGTGACGCCTATGGGAATGATGATGCCATTACCAGAGGATCCTGAATTGAGTAATCTTTGTATGAGCTGGTATTATGCTGGATATTATACGGGGCGTTATGAGGTAATAAGAATGATGGGGATAGTTATATAATAATTGTTAGGCATGGAAACATATGTCCGATAAGGAGCAGGCCTACGCTACCAACCAGAACCGTGGAGAAGAAGATGTGTAAAGCTTTCGTTGTATACCGTACTGTAGTGTTCAAGTCTTTATGGTATGGTGATCTGGTTTTTATAGTTTTTGTTATAATGCCTATGGGATGGAATAGTAGTAGTAGTAGCGAGTCGGCTAATGGTAGAGGTGGAGATGAACGCCGGCCCGATCTAGTGTCAACTCTCGTAAGAGTTGAGGGCTTAAAAGGGGAAGCTGAACAATTGGAGAAGGCTAATAAATTAACACAAGCAAAGGCTAAGTTGGTTGAAGGTAATGATATTGGATGTGATGGTAGTTTAATATAGAAGAAGTTGGTATTGTAATAATAGGTATGGAAATGATAATAACAATACGATCTACATTAACTGGTAGTACAGATAAGGCATGTGTAGATGGTATACTAAGAGGATTGATTGAAGAGGGGGAGAGGCTTCAACTATTATTACGGTTAGATAGGCTAAGTCATGCCTGGCAACAGGAGAAAGACTCTCAACCACTTACTGCTCGATCAACATCAGAGCCTTACCAGATAGCATCTGGTAAGCAGGGTGATGATTATGATGCTGCTAATGATAAAGCAATGATTGACCTTATACCGACACCACCATCTGATAGCATAGACGATGGTATAGGAGGGCAGAAGGCTACCGAAGAGAAAGGGGAAGATGTTACACAGAAGGGAAGTGTTATAGAAGGGACAGGTGAAGATGTTACACAGAAGGGAAGTGTTATACAAGGGACAGGTGAAGATGTTACACAGAAGGGAAGTGTTATAGAAGGGACAGAGGACGATGTTGCACAGAAGGAGGAGGGTATACAAGGGACAGGGGAAGAGGAGGCGGCGGCATCCAAGGTGATACCGGAGGTGCACATAGAGGAGGCATCCGAGTTGAAAGAAGATGGTGATGGGATTATTGAGGATGGTAGTCTAGGGGAGGAGGAGCATGATATGAACCACTTAGAGCATCCATTGCCTACTACTGGTGATGTAACACTAACTGACAATAGCCTGTTATCAGCTAATAAGGGTACCGTCTCATTTGAGTTATCAGAATCTGAGGATGGTGATAACCCCTCTGGTATAGAATCATCTGTTTACCCTACCAATACTACAAGGTTATCTACCATTAGTGCATCGATATTAATGGAAGATGACTTAGGCTCGATTGCATCCTATCTTACCACCATGTCACCGATACTTCTCAATCCCTCAGGTGCCCCCAGATCGGGCGGTACACGTTTCTGGGTGGAAAGAGGGGCAGGTGACAGCAGTGTTGTGGATCTTAATAACATATCTTACCTCAAGATTGGTGGTAGACCATGTGCAGAGGTAGCATCAATGATAGAGGGACAGAGGGAGTTTTTGGCGCCTCTATCAAGGGGACCACCGGGGCTAGCGGATGTAGTGGTGGTTATGGATGATATTAATGATAGCTTTATACTGAGAGGAGCATTCGAGTACTTTGATAAAGCACGATTAGTGAATATAAAGCCATCTGCACTACCCTACTCCAAGGAGGCTACAGTCATGCTCGAGGTTACTAACCTAACTGCCCAAAGCCTTGAGGGTATTGAAGTGAGAAGGGGGTATGAGATAGTTAATGCTAATATAAAGACAGTAACAGGGAAGTCAGTGCCAAAGGGGGCATCACCTTCTACCATCATAGAGATAACACTACCTTGTATGGAAGAGGAGGAGAAGGAGGGTGGCATACCATCTGATATAAGTATAAAGGTTATTGGAAGGGCAGGCAACATGGCCGAGGGTATAAAGTAATAAAATCGTTTGCTTTCGAACATCACCGATGCTTTTAGTTGCATCCATTTATATCGACCGATGGTGTTTGCAAATGTTGTTAAAGGGAATCGTATTAAACTAGAGGATGATGGTATAACAGCTGTTAGGAGGAATGGTATTACCAATGCTGTGGTGTTTAGTAAATACCCGTTGAAGAGGTATCTAATAACATCTACTATATGACATACTCTATTCAGGTTACCAATAAGCAGTAGTCTACCTTTCGGTGGTTTTTATTACTCTATTACTATAACTAAGACTGCTACTGCTATGAAAACCTTTGCCCTTGGCCTCACTACTATAGACCCTTCTTGCGGTAACCTATCATTTATTCCTATTAGTACTCACTATTACATTTTAGTTACTAACCTGCCATCAGGGAGATTAGAAGAGGATGCCATCACAACATTAGCTCCAACTGATGTGGTGTCGGCCGCCTCGCTCTTAGTGGGATATGATCCTGTACGACTTTGGTTGAATGGTAAAAGTCATCCTATTAGCTCTAAAGATTGGAGGCCAGCCAAGCAGGTTAGGTTGAGGACCATTCGATTATCTATACTTCCTCTTTAGGTTTCCCTTGGTGACCGTATTGGTATACTGTTTACCTTTGATAAGGTAAATATTTATCAGAATGCCCATCTTCGTGTTCAATTACCATTAGATGATGACGATGCTTGTTTTATGCGTAATTATCTATCTAATAGCTGGTGGGCTGTAGTAGATGTTATGGGTAAAGTGAGTGCAGTTAAATTGAATGGTGATGACTCAACTCCACCACCACCACCACCACCTCACCAATAGCCCTAATTTTGTACTTCCAAGTTGACTAGGCACCATTATAGACTGTCCTGAATTATTAATGATAACAGTTGCTTCTCCAATTCCTCTGCTTAATTTCCTTTAACATTTTTAACTTCACCATCACAGTTTGTGTTCCCTACCCCAAGCCCTCACAATCTCTGTAGTGTCTGTATCGTTATGTCTTCATCACCATTAACAGCAGCAGCAGCGACAGGAGCTCCTACGATGGCACCCTCACCAGTCCCATCGATGGATTATGAGATGGCATCAGCATCAGCAGCATCAGGCTCTCAGCCAGGTTATGCTGATAACAGTGGTGTAGTTATCAGTAATGGTTTTAATGGGACTGGTTTTAGAATGCCAATGCATCCTAATAGGGATAATGAGCCACATTATGATATGCATATGTTGGCTCACTTACCCGATACATTAATAGCTGGACATAGACTGTAAGCCTTTGAATACATTGTTATTGTTGTATAACATTGTTATTAGATGGGTATTCTATCGTATGCAAATTAGTAGGACATCTAGTTCACCATATTGTTGGATGGCTGTATCATCACCAGCTGATGCATTTATGTCCCCACCAACTGGTTGGAGTGATCGTTGGATGACAGCTACTATTACAAGGGATTGGAAGAAGAGTGAATATAGATCAAATGATAAGTAGTCTGCCTAATAATAATACCATAATAGTACATGTGTTGTTTAGGAACACTTGGCCATTGGTTACATATGACCATTCCTTATGGTACGAGAGAGGCTCTATGAGATTAGATACTTCTAGAGTAACTGAGCATGTACCATCAGGAGACCTTAAGCTTACACCACCAAACCCTAGACCATCTGTTAGTATTCATGTTGTGAGTCTACAAGCCATACCGCTCTCTCATCCATTGCCCTTCAATTAAGGTACGATGGGCTAATCCTGAAGCGGCTAATGAGTGGGACTTTCCTAGTTGGGGTGAGACAGGTTCTACTATATCCGATGCGTAAGTAGTTTATAATATTATAGTATCCATACGATTTAACAGGTACATAGTGTCTCTTATGGGGGAGCTATATAGACGTATTGGACCTGATTATGAGGTCCTTACAACATATGTAAAGTGTAGTGCAGAACTGACTAAGATAAGCGAAAGGGCAATTGCATGTCAGCTGAGTGGGAGGTATATTACCAACCGTCATCCGGTGGCAGATTTATTTTACGGTTTTTCTATCAGACATCGTGCTGGTATGTATTTCCTTTGGGTATGTGAGTTTGAAGATTCTTGTAACCCCAATATTGGAGGTTTTGTGGCTCGAGATGCCTTCTTCGATTTGCTCACAAGGTAGTAGTTGTCTTACTAAATCGATAGCTACTTTGATAATCGCCTATCCTTGTGACGGTGGAGCCACTCTTCAGCATCCCCTTTCAGAATGGAGGCCATTGGTATCTGTACTCGATTCCCTCATACCTCACATTTACATCGCACCATTGTTGCTAAGGATTTATATGCCCATTTATGTCTACAGGATGATCTTAGACTTCCTAAATGTGTTAAGGTAATGGAGTATAATAGGATAAGCAGGTTATATTGTATCATCTCAGGTTAGTAGAGGTTCAGTCATAACTTCAGCTCATGCTGCTGCTCAAGCTGCATTGGATAACCTTAAAATCATTATGGATAACAAGCCCCTTGTTAGAGGTAGATAGATGATGTTGACCTTAATCGAACAGCTGATATTACCTCCCCCCCCGCAGGTGGTGTATGTAAGCTTGGTTACTCTTGGGAAGCTATGGATGTGAGGACATTCGATGCCAATGCCTCATCACTGGCCAGTCAAATGCAGGATATAGTACTCCAGCCTACATGCAGGAATGACTCTGTTTTGGTATGGTAACTCCTTCTACATTACTATCAACAAGTGTTGTATCTTTAGGTGCAAGAGAGAGTGCCTAACAGCCTTGAGATGAGATTCATCACAAGTATGGGGGAAGTGCGCCATGTGACATACTCTACATTTGCTAGAATTAGTGAAGATGGTCTCTATAGAGACTTTGAACGATCAATGGTAAACAGCAGCAGCTCCAACGCCGTTGCCATCATTGTACCGATTGTAGGACCGAACTGAGGCTGCCCATAGGTGGTTCAATGGCGATGTTGAGGCTTTGAAGGAGGTACAGCTCCTTACTTGGATATTTCACTTTAGTCATTAGTAGGCCGAGAGTATTTGCCATACATGCATAAGAGCCTGGCAGAGATGGATGTTAACCGAATCTGACCAACCAGCTCCAGCACTGCGTTACGATTTCATCATCGGCCGTGATGAGGCTACTGGCAAGGTACACTGCTTCCGTCCACCTCTGTTTTCATCATTATCACTAGTTAACTGTCTATCTTGGTGAACTGTGTGAGCTAGGATTCAGTATAATGGATTACCCTTATGCTGAGAGAGATGTCTTTGGTGCTGTTGTTGACTCTATATCTTGGGATAGACCATGCTGTAAGACAACAACTCAGCAGCAGCAGCAGCCTCAACCATGCGGACTCTGTAACACGCTTAAATCGATGATAACCTATGTTAGTACCTCATTTTAGGCAAGAGTGGTGCTAAAGGCCCAGCGAAGCCTCCAGCGGTGTCAGAGGATGACAGTATCCGTAGAAACTGAGAAGATGGTATGAGCAGTAGAAGCAGCAGCAGCAGCCACGAGTGCTTGCTATCCAGTTGCTTACGTACGTTCCGATGTCATTACAGTTGTATATTCCTTAGGCTCAGGTTCCTATGTTTCATCAGCATCATCATTACCTTTCAAGCACATTAAGATAACCATCAGTGTTGTAACATCTGTTGGTATCTTCTATCGTGCTTCATATACGTCATATACTAACATGAGAGTTTCGTTTATTATTATTTAAAAGCCCCTTTCACTTCCCTTAGTTGACTTAGTAGTTCATAATTCTTATCGATGGTCTTCATGTATGGGTTCCCTTGTACACGGTTTATGGTGATAGTCTTATCAATAATGGTAGCGTGTGCTGTGGATGTGGTGCCTTGCTACGGTGGACGATACAGTAGTAGAGAGAGCTATGATGGTGCTGGTAGAGGTATTCGACAATTGTATAGCAATCTTAGAGAACTGGTCTACAGTAGAGGTAACGTATTAGTTAATACAGGGTTGTGTATAGCCAGTAATATTAGGTGGTACTACCTTAACAGCGAAGCTGTTTGGGCATATCGATCGTTACGCCTATTGGTTTGTAGATTTGCTTGTTGGTAGTCCACAACAGAGGACCAGTTTAATTGTTGATACTGGTAGTAGCCAGTGAGCACATATGATCACTCTTGTACCTACTGTGATGCTCACTTAGGTTCAACAGTTCCTGCTTTTACTTGTGAAATAGAAGACTCTCATGTTGGTAATCATATAGACCCTCATTTTAACATTGAATTGAGCTCCACTGCATCATGGCTACCATGTAGTGAATGTCCATCATCATTTAGGACACAATGCAAGAATGATAAATGCTAGTAATTATTATTATGCTATTAAGTTGGAAATAGGATAATAACCTTGTTATCAGTTATCATCAGTCGTATACTGAGGGCTCCAGTATTGAAGGTTATTGGTTTAAGGATTATGTCAGCTTAGATGACCAAGATGAGCGTAACCCTCCTGTGATGACTAAGCTTGGTTGCCATACGAGCGAGACTAAGCTATTCTATACACAGAAGGCTAATGGTAGTAGCTGCTCACTTACTACTACTTGTCATTGAGGAAGCAACATCATCATCACTGCTGCTGCTGTTTCAGGTATAATGGGAATGGCACCATCGAGAAGTGATAGTCGAACTGTGTTGGATACTCTTTTTAATTCGAAAGATAACCCTGTAGGTCGTAGGTTCGATCCTCGGCTAAGATAATCATATTTAGATTGATAAAAGCCTGTTCTCTATGTGTCTGGCAACTTGGGGTGGTGAGCTAGTAGTTGGCGGATACAATGCTACAAAACATACGTGAGTCTCGGATTTGATTTGATTGCAGAAACGCCTTTATTATCAGGTCATCAGTTAATTGGGCTCCAATGAGCACCGATAAGGGTTTTTATTATATCGATATTGATTACTTTGGCATCCATCTTGAAGATCAGTCATCTAATGTCTCTAAGTCTGTTAATACTGTAAATTAACGACTGTATTCTGCCAATGGATCTACTGTTGATCAGGTTAAAGACATTGCAACAGATAAAGGTAGCTTTGGTAATGCTATGGTAGATTCTGGTACAACCTACACGTAATAGTATCATATCCTACTACTACTACTAAGCGATGATAGTCCTATATAGATACTTGCCGCCTGAGATGTACAAGGGATTTAGTTTGGCGATAGAGGAGGCATGTAAGAATGGTGCATGTGGAGGGGCCACTTCACAAGATCGAAAGTGTTGGATGGTAAGTTTCCTATTCTTTAATCTTTGTAATGTTGGTTGTTAGTCGCCTAAAAATGACACATCATCATTCCCAGTGTTCCGTTTCACCATTGGGGGAAAGAATCGTCTTTGGTATCCTAAGTTTTACATGTAATAATAAGAGGCAGTCGTAGGCAGTGTAGTCGTAGTAGGAGTATAAATGTATAGGTACAATAAAGCTGACACTAATATATATTGTTATACTGTAGAGGATAATCATGTACGAGAGACAGTCTTAGGTAACAACGACGATGCGACAAGGATGGTAGTCTAGGGTTCGATTCTCGGAGCTGTCATTTTTAGGAGCTTCTTGGATGCAGGGTCACGATATAATTTTCGATTTGGAGGATCGAAGGATTGGTTGGGCTGAGGCAGACTGCCCTCAATATGTTGAAAGGCCAGAACATCTACAAGGAGTTATGCCACCGTGGATGGACGAAAAGGTAAGTTAACTTACCCAATGCTTCTGACGGCACCTTATCAGCACCTTTGCTTATCACCTTCAGGCAACAACAGCTCCGAAATCAAGTTCCGAGACAGCACCGACCAAGACTGTGTCAACGAAGATACCCCCTACTCCTCCTGCTGCTGCTATCGGTGATGTTACACAGGCACCTTTATTACCGCCCAAATCATCACCGCCTTTAACGGATGTTGCTGTAGCGGTAGTTGTTATTATTGCTGGAATACTTATATTGGCAGCGTGCTGTGTAAGCTATGTTTAGTTTATTTATTATTACCTGTTGTTATGGGTTATGATATAGGTTACCTGCTATGGGTGGAGATCTCGAAAGAGAGGAGGGGTATATCAACTTGGTAGTAATAATAACAATACCAATAATACCAACAATCACTAACCTATCGTGACCTAGGTGTGACACAAGAGCCCTTCTCACATCGTTTTGAGGATATCAATGACGATGATGATTGGTCTTCATCCATGTCATCTGAGGAGGGGGAGGAGCAGACCCCAAGAGATATAGAAGAGGGCGATGCAAGACGACCAGGGGGAGGAATAGGAGGAGCAGCAGCAGCAGCCCGGCAACCTGATGACCTTCTTGGAGATGATGAGCCCAGACAAGAGGTTAGGGCTTTGTAATGAGACATTCGTATTACTTCTCTAATCCCCTTAGGGACAGTCCTCTTCATCGTCATCGTCCAATGCTGCTCCACCGATAATCACGTAAAGCATACTCGTACTCGCTTTGCTTTTTTTGTAACATTACTACCATCTTGATAGTATGTGAAGCTGCTGTTTTGTAGCCTATAGGGCCATCGATGAGGTAGAAGAAGAGGCACCACCACTGTACGCAGTAGAACTCGTAGTCTCCACTCAACGTTTTTTAACAATTTATCTTTACTATTGTCGCGTTTAAAGTACCTGACAAACATCCACAGTCGTTATGGTTTCCCCTCTCAATCACACCAGAGTAGAATCTGACAGTGGGCAGTACCAGCACTACCACAGTAGCCGGCTAGTCCTACCGGTGACGGGGCAAGCTAGGATTACGGCTGGTGCAGCTATACCTTCTGTATTCGATCGAAAGTTCCACGCTGCCGATTATATCCATAAACATAGCGAAAGTGCTATTGTTAGTGGACCTGACTAGCAACGTGATTCCTTTCATAAGTCTCAGGTACCTCTCCCAATATAACTACTACTTCATCCTTCGTATCTTGTAACGGTAATGTAGAAGTAGGAGCTATCTTAGCAGAAATGGATTCAATTACCTTGGTTAGTGAAGTGTTACGAGCAGGAGTACATTCGTATATTGTCAGTCTCCAAGGACCGCCGACTTTGCTATGGTTCCTGTACGCCTGTGGGAGAGTCTTAGACGTTACTTGTGTAGGCTAATAAACGATAAGAATGCTGCTGAAGATGAAGCAGCTAGGCTCAATAAAACACTTAAATGCTACAAGTTAGGGAATAGGCTGGCTAAAGAGTTGATCAATACTATAGGGAATTAGAAGACCTTGAACTCCGACTAGCAAGACTGAAGGCTGAAAGGATTGAGCTTCTCAAAGTTAGGCTCTACCACTTAAGCGATGTATTATTATTGTTCAGGATAAGGCTATAATAGAGTCTAATTGGGCATCTCGCTACTCCCTAGCAAATAGGCTTTCTCAAGTGTTGGAGAGGTCAGCGAAGTGGCAGAGATCGCTGGATGAATTGTAGGTGTCTGCTGTCTGAAAAGCCTTGATCAACTTTGTTTAGATCCACGAGGCTTAAAGTAGCGGATGACATAAAAAACATGTTACGAAAAAATGTAGAGGGATTAGTGACAACACCTTCCGTGGGAATCGAACCTGTGGCTTCAACAATGAAATGCTGCGAGATGGTTCATCGCTCTACTATGAGAGTGGATGAGAAGCTGTATATTATGACTATCTGGTACCACACATCTTCTGAGCGTGAACATAGTGCTATGTGTCCGCATGGCGGAACTTTCATAGCACCAGAGGGTCTCATTGAGGGGTGAGCCACAGCAACAATTTGTGACTATTCCCTGTCGCCTATCAGGGGTGTTCTATTGGCAAATGCCATCCTTGAGGGTAGAAGTGCCATTGGCTGGCCATCCTCTCTTATAATCATTGTTAAGGACACTGAGGGTAAAACGATTATAGATGAGATTGAGCTGCGGCATGAAGGCCTTATTAACGAGGATATCATACGCAACTTAGTTTCTAAAGTCACCATAGGTCAAGATGGGAAGATCGATGTACGAGTTAATAATACTAATGGACAAATCGTATTAAAGGTATCTGGAACATCATCACCAACATTGGGGAATAATGACCTGCTGAGGAGGCGATGCCTGTACTACTGCAACATGACCATCAATAACGCTAGTGTCCGCTACTTATCAGAACCCCTCCACTAAAAGTGTGGATGCCGGTTTATTCTGACAAAGCGGCAGCAGCGACCAATACTGGCCCCTCTACTCAATGGGCTAGGATGGAGTTATGGGGGCTGCTGCCCTCCTCGAATAACGGCATAATGGTCCTTCGGATGTTGGATACCACCGCTGCTCGAATGTATTTATTATTATTATCACAGTGCACTATCCTAAACAGTTATTAGATACACATTAGGGGTCTGTAAGGACAACTTGCATACACAAGATGAGGTTCAAAACTTCTTGAATGAGACTGCTGCTAGGCTGGTGGGCATAAGAAGAAGGTAGGCATACGTGGTAGAGGAGTACCTGTCATCCCCGGGCTATCTCGAAGTTGTAAAGTTCACAAGGCTCGATAAGAAAACCAATTTCCAAGGGGTTTGGAGATAGAGCAATTCCAAGTATCATGTGTTATCTCTGCTATTTGTTTTGACCTTTTTTTGATGTCCTTATTTTCAGGCCATCAGCTGACCGATTCGATGATATAATCTTGCTTGATGTAAAGCCTCCTTTCGGTGAAACCAGAACTGATGCTAAATTGGGTACGCAGGGCATGATCACCTTTGTTTTCAGTCTAAGACAGATGAACTGCATACCTCCACTCTCTCCAAAACTTCACTTACTACACCTTCACCTAGTAGCATCCAACTATCAATTCCTCACGGCTCACCCAACAGTGTAGTCGTTGACAGAGTGGTGAGTACAGAACCAATCTGTATTTCGGCATTACCGTCATAGATTACCTTGACGGGCTCCTCCGATATTCTCCTACTTCGACTAGTAGTTGTACAACTTAGCGATCATGATGTTGATGACAATGATGCACCTCTGCTAGCGGATACCACACTGTATGATACATCCACATTATAGACGATCCTTTATGAACAGGTATGCACCTTATCAACGAAGGATCCTGAGCCACAAACAGTTAAACTTGACAGAGCTCTGCCATAAGATGGCCAAGCAGACATTACCCAACACTTTGCCAGATTTGACCAAGACTGCTCTTCAAGGTACATTCATATTACGCTGTTGGCTATTTGTAGATGTTCAATAGAGCCTTCAATACTACGCTCTCTCCCACGAAAAGACTTCGAGGCTGTTCTTCAGTATCTTTCTACAGCTTTACACATCTCCTCCTCCACCGGAGAGGTCACAATGCACACCTTCAACAGCATGCTGCCATGAAACATATTCGCTTTACTCATCATTGTTCATGTCCCTCTACGTGTTGTGTTAATAGATTCACGTACTCGATCATTGCGAAAGGAAGTCATTTTCATATCAACCTACTAAGTCTTTATTATAGAATGCCTTCTAGTGTTGATAATAGTAAAGTAAATGGTATGTATACGACAAGCGAGAGCGCAATGATAAGGGAGCTAGCAGGGGACTGGCTTAATGAAAAGGCCAAGTCGAAGGTGTCCGATGAGCTCTCTGAGTGCAAGGCAGGTAAGTATAGGAGCTGCAGCGACAGAAACAGTGCTGCTGTTTTTTCTAGATGCCCCTCTTCTGCCGACTGTTACAAATCCGTCACCATACTCTAACGATTACTCAAAGTTCAGAAGAATGGAGGCTGAGATGAAGTCGAAGGATGAGGCTGATGCAAAGAAGGCTAAATTGGAAGAACAACTTCAAGAGGCAAAAGAACGATGTCCGCTCGACCACGAACATGGTATACGGAACTTGGAGCTTGCCAGCTTGGGACAGTTGTGTCAGGGCCGGAATGTATAGAAATGATGAAGGCAGCCGAGTTGGGCGGTTGTTCACATGACCATCGGAAAGAGCAACAGTTGTATGATATGCCTACCAAGGAGAAGCTACAAGGTGCCCTCAACATCCATCGATGTTCGTACAAGTCATTGAAGGTGCCGATACAATGCGACAGAAAGCAAATGAATATTTACGAGAAGGCAATCTTGGTCTAGCAGCAGTATGGTATCGTAAGGCCCTCCTCAACTTTGAGTATTGTTTCCCGGATACTAAAGAAGAGAGGGAATGGTTTAATAGTAGCAAGTTGGTAAGCAGCAGCAGCGCTCACTTGAGGACAGCGCTGAGGTGTCTTAGAAATGCCATGTGTCTTTTGCCATCTGTAAATACAAACTTGAGGAATTCGATGAAGTCCTGATCCAGACCAGACAGGTGAGAGATTCGGCATTGGTCGTCTTGCAGTAGTGATGATGTACCCCTCTAGGCTCTTCGATTAGACCCCTCGAATGTGAAGGCACTCTATTGGCAGGGTATGGTTTATATGAACTACAAGAACGATTACAAACTGGCTAAGGCTTCTCTCATGTCTGCGTAAGGTGCTGCGTGTTGCTGTGTCAACTTGACGATTGTTATTGTCAGTTATCGGGCATGCCCAAATGATCCAGGAATTCGGAAGGCTCTCGCTCAGTTAAAGGAGGAGAAACATAAGTAGGGATTCTTGACGGTTGTAGTGTAGCATGCACGCTTATGGTTAGGTATGTATCTAAATCCACGAAAGTTGCCAAGACTATGGTAACTTCACATGACCGAGAGAATGACGATAATGCCAGAGACTTGAAAGGGGACAAAACTCGCAGGAAAACTATTAAGGAGGAGGAGGGTGAGGATGATAAGATGGACTCTGACGAGGAGGGTGAGGATGATAAGATGGACTCTGACGAGGAGGGCGAGGATGATAAGATGGACTCTGACGAGGAGGGCGAGGATGATAAGGTGGACTCTGACGAGGAGGGTGAGGATGATAAGATGGACTCTGACGAGGAGGGTGAGGATGATAAGGTGGATCATAGAGAAACCAGAACGAGTGTGCTGACTACCCAAGTTGGAACCCCTCCAAATGCTATCAAATCTTCCCCTGAGGAGATGCATTCAGCGAAGACTAAGCGAAGGGCGCAGATGAATACCGTGCTGAAGTTGCTTATTATAGCTATCACTTTCTTCATGGCATTGTTGGCATATTCAATACAGAAAATGAGGAGAATACATAGTGTACCCCCACAGCTTCTTAAACCTGATTGATGATAGCTACTGCCATAGTTTGTAGAGTTCTATAATCATTATCTCAATTTTGTAGTTTCTAATATATACCCCTTTCAATGTATCAAGTATTCGGCCCTTATAAGGCCATCTGTGGTAACCGTAGCCTAGCAGCATCGTTAACACATACTGCGTCGTCTGTCTTATCAAGACCATACACAACATTCAGTGCTGCTGCAACGCCATCACCACCACTATTCTTGAATAGAACAAGTCTCTGTAGAGGGGCGCACGCTGACGGTCAGTGGTATCGTCAAGGAGGTGCTCTTGGTAGAGGTGCTGCAGCTGCGGCATCCCTCTTTGCAAGCATGAGTTTTGCCTTATTCTCATCGGATGCGTCATCTAACGCAGTGGTGAGCTGCGAGGAACAATTAGAGACCAACAGCACTTCGACTGACTTCAGACAAGTGTTCAAGTCACTTGAGTCATCGGTGGTGTTAATGTATGCAAGCCCACAGGGTGGTAGTCCTCCAGGCACTCAAATTGGCACAGCTTTTGTGTACAAGGAAGAGAAAGGACGAACGTATCTTATTAGTGCTGCTCATACACTGAGGAAGAGACTAGGCTTTGCCCAGGGTGGGGTCGATCCGCGTCTAGGTGACGTCCTTTGGGTGAGACTACCTAAAAGTGGACGATGGGAAGAAGTTAAACTTGAGGGAAAAACTGAAGGTAAATCTGCACTAAAGAATGTATGCTCTAAATGCTCTCAACTCAGAGGGTGATGTTGCAGTTTTTTCAATGCAATCAACTGATGAGCTCAAACCGGTAGAAGATGCCAGCCATGACCTTCCCGATCGAGGTACCTCATCACACATAAAAACTGCAGTGTTATCCTGCTATTGTCAGGCACCTGGATCTGCACTCTAGGTGGTGGAGCTGGAGGTGGTGATGGTCTTGTTGGAGCGGTTGGTATAGTTAGCAACCCCAGACAAAGCTTTACTGAAGGGTAAGATGACACTAAGGCTTTCAACAGTATCCTTTAATACCACACAATCTCCTACTCCCCTTTCAGGTCGATTGATAATTGTTCTCGTCGATGGAGATTCATACAACTAAGTGTGACAACTCTGCCAGGTAGATGAGTTCCTTCATTTCCCCGTCCTTTATCTCGATGACCTATTAGGTATGTCCGGTTCACCAGCTGTAACCAGGGATGGCCGATGCATTGGAATGATTGTTAAGAAATGTGGCGAGTTCGGGTAGGCGTTGTTGTTGTTTCTTACCAAATTGTATGCAAATCAGTTTGGCGCTACCATTAGAGCTTGTAAGACATATCGCTGACTCTATTACTACTAATGGTTACTGGAGCCCACCTTATCTTGGGATGGTTATAACGAATAGAAATGATGAGGATGCTATTGAATATGGTATGCTAGTAGCATACTGCGACTCCACTATGCCCACCCCCAGTAATGTTGTCATTACCTTCAGGAACTCAAGATTGTGTGCGAATTGTTCAAGTGAAGGGTCAAACTCCAGCGGCGAAGGCGGGGCTTCGTGTTGGTGACATTATTGAAAGCATTGATGGTCGAGAAGTCCGCTCAGTTTATGATGTCTATGAGACCTTAGGGGTTCAATGTGGAGTATCTACGCAACTTAAGATAAAGCGTGGAAGCAAAACTTTCACCACTCAAGTCGTTAGTGTTTCTGAAAGACGAATGTAGAAGAAGCTTCCTTTACTTAGTAGTTTGGCTTTCGTTCAATTCAGCAAATGCATTCCAATCCCCCCTAAGGTTGATCTCGCCTATCAGAGTTTATGCAGTACACTAGGACGTTTGTACGAGCTTGATGCCCTTCTCCATTATCCCTATTAGGGGTTCCCTAATAATCATGATAGGAATTTTGTTTGTTGCTGTATTGCTGTTGCTGTGTTGCTGTATTCGTAAGCATGGGTCCCCTACATAGCTTATCTATGCTTCACGTATCCTGTTATACCACAGTTATTATGCTAGAATTCGTGACGCTGGGAGCGGCGAGTGAATGTAAGCTCAAAACAATATAGTTCACAACCTATCGTCAATAATTCAGTATACTCCTGGTTTCGTCAACAGACAGGAATCCATCCTCAGTACTCACCAATAGGCGCCTCTGATTGATCAGATTGCAACCTGTCGGAATAAGTTACCCGAGTGTAGTGTTTGTGAAGTGCCATAGCACAAAGTGCCATCCACTGATTTGGTCGTCTAATATCATCCCAATCACCCCAGTCTGTTAGGCTTCGTGGAGAATAATAGCATGGTCATATGAATTTACTTCAGTCCGAAAATGTGGAGTACTTCGTAAAAGGCACATCGATTGGATGCTCCTAAGCTTCATTGATTATCCACTTAGCTTGGAGCTGCTTCTTATAGAGAACCCCTCGATATGGGTTGATGATTGACTTAAATATGCTTTATATCACCCTACGAAGATCCGCCATCACCTTTCGGCCATTCCCGTCCTTGGAGGCATAGTACTGCGGTATTAGGAACGAGATAAATCGAATCCGACACGACGAAAAGCTTACACATCAGCCCAACTCGGAGCGATGTTGCCGAAATTCAGCTGCTGATTTGCCTGGTTCGTTCACAGGCAGGAATTCATCTTCAAAATAAAAACGGACATTCTTCTTCATTGAAGTTGAATGATCCGATCAGAACAGATCCTAAGCCATCCGACCTAACATAAAAATTATATCAGTATTGTAGTATCGTGGGTTACAGAGATACAAGTTTGATACCCTCATATATTACATAGTATATTAGACAGCTGTCCTACTAGTAGAACGCAAAGCGGTTGTACTCCATATCCAACGCGATGTGAGAGGTTTGGTCATTCCAGAAACCAGTCCCGTTACTGGATAAACACAAGGCTAGCCTCCAGTTAGAAGCAGTACTGGCGAAGAATAGTACTCATCCATGGTGTGTGGTCTAGAACCAATGACCCAAAAGCACGCATTAACAAAGGGTGTGCGGAGGAGACTGCCAACTCTTATGGGACCAGGACAAGGAGTGTGCGGATTTCGCTAGGAATAGCAAATAATCCGGAAGAGGCCGAAGCCTCGGGGAGCTTCAGTATGCTACCAATGATGAGGTGGTTATAGAATCATCATCACCAACCTCTGTACGAATGATTATGTACCTCTTTCCATCACTTCTTCAACATATACCTATTGGACAGGACTACATCCCCATAAAAGGTTAGACTTACGTTGTCGATATGAAAATGAAGAGCGCCACGGGCCAGAATATCGAATGCGTATTTATCATTAGTTCCGCCTGGGGTGAGGCGGGATCATGTCCACCCCAGTCAGTTCTCATTGGCCATGCAATGTCTGCTCTAGCAACAGATGGAGAGAGTAACTGAAATATCGAACAAGTTCAGGAGACTTGAACTTATGCAAAACTCACGCGGTTCCTTAGTGGCCTACCGGCTGCCCTTGCCATGGCATTAGACATCAATGATGATACCGATGTAATCCTAGAAATGATAAGTTATTAGACTCAACTGAAATCACCTTACCTTGCCAAATCGGCAACTTCAGACGATGGCTGGCAGGCGGTGGGTGGAGGATTAATGGTCATAGAGATACCAAACTGATAATAGTATGATCGACAGTCTCTGCAACAATGAGCTCATTAACTCATTATCACATCAACTGCATATTCTACCGAAGCTGCTCAGATGAGAGATACATCACACAGAAACGTTCATGATACTACTCTGGGCACTCGCGCTCCTGTATCCCAAGTCCTCGAAACGCCGCAGAGTCACAAGCGCCTTTACTCGTTGCCGCATCGCGGGTCAAGAGGACAAAGCGGTGATACTGCTCTGAGGTCCTCTGTAGGCCTTCTGAGGTTTCTGGCAGAAACCTTCTGTCAACGCCGCGTATCCAGCGAGATCCTAATCGCAGCTCCGTGACATCTTTGAGGATGTCTTGTCTCCTTGTTCCTCGCAACCAACCGAGTAGATAAGTCACCGGAGTTGACATTATAGTGGAAACTCTTGCTCAAGATGAGCAGGAAAGTTATCCAACCGTTGGTCACCACCGCTCACAGACGAAATGGCCAAGTTTGCTACGAATCTAGAAACTAGATTATGAGCCCTGCTTGTTGTGCAAGAATGTGTCTCCTACTCACGGCCGCATGGGTATCTCAGATGTTATGCGATGGTAGGACCAACATGTCAGCGGGAGAGTCGGCCTTGAGAATCTCAAATTTCGCGCGCAAGCAAGGCGCATCGCGCGCGAAAAATACGAAAATATACACGTTAGACGTCACTTTCTCTTTGGGATGCTCCAAAATCCCGAACTGGGGGGGTCGCACTTAACACGACGGGGTGAGCAAGGGAGGGTAAGCAGGAAATGTTATTTTTTCCAGAGGGGTACGCAGCCGCTTACCCTCGCTTACCCCATTGTACGCCACTCAAGTTGAGAATGCTACTGATCCGCGATCCCGCACAAAGAATCGAGGGGCGTATACATATCCACAGTTTGCGCCATCAATAGCTCCCAGGAGCTCGCCGCAGGCTCCCTCCACAAAGTAGCGTCTGAGATTTGTTATGTGTCCATTGTCCCTTCCTATGTCATAGTTTGGATGCTGCTGAAACGGCCCTATGCGGGATTTTTACGATGCGGTGGGAGCCTGAACCTTTTATGTGGTTTTGAACTTCTGTATTTTGCGTTACAAGTAGAAGCTTTCAGCTACAAAACTGCTGCTCCAGGCGAATAGCCAAATGCACAAATCCACTTCGTAGGTTATCATTTATAAACCAAAGGTGTCGCCATGTTGTGGTCTAGTGCATAACTTGCGACTACAATGCAAACGGGAAGCATCTCTCACCAAGCGAGCCATCCCGGGAACCACCCACGGTCGCTGGACATAGATTTATACCTAGTTTGTATTACAAACTTTGTAACGCATCTCTACGCGCGAGGACCCTCTCAACGGGCTCCTTGGATGATCCTTGGAAAATCCCCTTCGGCTGATGTTTCTTCTGAAAGGCCCAGAGCAGCGTCGATTGTAACAAGACGATGTCGCCACCTATATCTCGCGGTGATACTAGAATGGACGGAATGGAGAAAGATTGGCCAGATCCAAAATTACACGCTGAGCCTCACAGCATTGTAGCTCCTCTACGACCCTAACACTAGTGGGGGCACATCGCTGTGTACGGGGAATACGAACGGGCGAGGTGTGTGAGGAAACCTTCAAACGTCAGGCGATCCGCTGCAATACTAAGCGTTACAATCTTGGAAGTTCCAAGTTGGAACGATGCCTGAATACCTTCTTTGGCGCTGGAATTTGCGGTGTGTGGTAGGTATCGTTAAGTATTAGTATCGACAAATTTACATAACAATAACATTGGATAACGTGATTACAACACATTAACTTCAAATGAAAGAAGCGCCTGATCGGCCGCCTAGCCTCTCGTGGCGACTCCACAACCTCCTTACTTCGGATCGTAGAGGCTCAGGTATACAAAGTAACAATAGATTATTCCGCGCAGTTCTCAAGATGCCTCAGTCAGACTTGAATGTCTTGGAGAGCACGAGTGCTTTCCAATACAGTTCGAGCCAGAGTCGGCCCCTCATTTGTCTATTTGTGTTGCCACATAATTGTCTGTGCGAGCTAGATTGTGTAATACACATTTTTTGGAACCAGATGATTAACCCTTGCACACTTGTTGCTGTTGTGTTGATTGAGGATAGGCTCGCGAAGGCAAATACACTAATACTGATGCGTTCGATAGCAAGGAATCCATCTTTAAACTCACGAATGCACACTTCTGATTGAGCAGACTGGCTTTCGAATATAAACTCGGAACAAGGTGAATGAACGACGTGAGTGTCCTGTCTGAAGTGATGTTATTCGTGCCTGCCGAAATACTGATATCATCCGGCTCGAAAGGGTCGAGGACAATTGATGGATCGCTATGTACCATTACAGTGGTATCTATCTGATTCACGAGCCAGGATTGTTGACTTTAACTCGAACAACCATATATCGCGTGTATTGGTACAATTCATGCTTCAGCGGAGTTTTTTTGAGTAAGTGTTAGTTGCATTCGAAAAATATAGGTAGAATTGTGTACTCCAAGTGCAACACATCCATTGTTTCGGCAACAGTACGCCAATTACACGGTCACTACTGACAGAACTCAAATAGAAATAAAATGCAGAAGCTTTGTATGATGAAATTAATAAGAGGTTTCGAAAACATGAAATTACCCCTAGAACGGGGATACTGTTATTAAGGCTATACGCCAGACTGAATAAAGCAAAACGAAAATGAGTCGACGTAATAATCTATGAAATACTTTCACTTCTTAACCATATATCTGACAGGAGTATTCATTGTATAGAGGGATCGACGACTTACGCTGCAGAGATAACGATGAAAAGAGCCGCTGGCCAAAACATAGAATGTGTATTGATTATCAATTCTGCAAACGGAGTTGCTGGATCATGGCCGCCGAGGTCTGTCCTCATTGGCCACGGTATATCAGCATAAGAGTGATTCATAGAGCATATCTAATACATAAATCGATTGACTGTTAGAGAGTTCTACTCACTGGAGTAACAACTGATCTGGGCTGTCCAGAAGCTCTGGCAATGACATTATGCCACAAATTCGGCACTGAATTGATTCTGAAAATATCATGTATGGCAGCATACTTGAAGGTTAACATGCCTTGTTAGGAGTTTTATTCCATCTACATCATCGACAGAATGCCTCTGCAGCTGCCCTCCAGAACAGCGAGGCGAGGAATTGGGGAATGCCATGCTGGTGAGGAGTGCACAGGTTTAGGCTTAGAATAGCTAAAGCCCGGAAGAAACTAAACTCAAGTAAGCTTTGGTAATATAAAAAGCAATGGAGCTCATCATCTTACAGCTCGTAAACTATTAGGGAGCTACAGCATGCTATCAATGAGGAGGTGATAATAGAATGATCTTCATCACCAACCTCTGTACGATGATACGAATAATCATATACTTTCACCTATTACTTCTTAACCATATACCTGTTTAAGCCAGACTATATACAAATACGTGATGCGACTTACGTTGCCGATAGGAAGATGAAGATAGCCACGGGCCAAAACATCGAATGCGTATTAATCATAAGCTCAGCGAAGGGTGAGGCAGGATCATGCCCACCCCAGTCAGTTCTCATTGGCCATGCAATGTCTGCTCTAGCAACAGATGGTGAGAGTAACTGAAATAACGAACAAGTTCAGGAGACTTGAACTTATGCAAAACTCACGCGGTTCCTTAGTGGCCTACCGGCTGCCCTTGCCATGGCATTAGACATCAATGATGATACTGATGTAATCCTAGAAATGATAAGTTATTAGACTCTACTGAAATCACCTTACCTTGCCAAATCGGCAACTTCAGACGATGGCTGGCAGGCGGTGGGTGGAGGATTAATGGTCATAGAGATACCAAACTGATAATAGTATAATCGACAGTCTCTGCAACAATGAGCTCATTAACGGATTGGAAACTGCTCCGAGATGCCGCTTCATGGATCACATCAAAAATAAAGACTACCGAAACTGGTGACATCACACAAGACTGCTGCTGGTGGTGCAGCAAAACACATGTCATTTTTTAACCATATACCTGAAATACGATACTGCAAATCGCGATGAAATGAGCTTACGCTGCAGAAAAGAAGATAAAGATTGCCATTGGCCAAATCATTGAGTGAGTATTGATTATAAGCTCGGCAAAAGGGCTTGCTGGATCATGTCCACCCCAGTCTGTTCGCATTGGCCACGGAATATCCGCATATGACGTGTTCTGGGATGGAACCAATGACTGTAAGGAAGCTATCCAAAGCACAAGTAAGTGAAGTGTTACAATAGGGGGGTTAATAGATGATGATCTACCTCTTGCTCGAGCTACAACATTAGACATCAAAGACGATACTGATGATATCCTAAAGCACGTTCTAACGCACAGGAAAAGAAGTTGAATTACCTTGCCAAATCCTCCACAATGGCTGGCATATAAAAGGATTCATTGGACGGGGACATATTGCGCACAAATAGCGAGAAAATGACTATAGGTTAACAAGATACAAACGGTCAACAGAAGGCACGCGGAAGCGTTAAGGTAACGTAAGATTCAGCAAGATGACCAAGATCTCATCATTTCCCAAACAACACAGGTGTTGTTGAGTTGATAATTGATTTGCATGTGGAGGAACATCAATGATTCCCTGTAACGTCCACAGCCCAGCCAGCTTTAACATAATTGTAGAAATCAGAACGGCTCAAATGATAACTGAATAAGATAACTCAGATCTTCCAAGTGTAACTGGCCTACTCCATATTTTTACTATACAGGCGTGTCTCGCCTGTTTCTAGTGAACGATGATGGATATCTCTGTTTGGTCTAATTCTTATTTCGGGTACAAATGGTGGAGGTTGAAGGTCCGAGGTCAAGTCCAAGATACGAGTGTATCTTGTCTCACGAGTTAACCCAATCATATATCTGATCAACTATCGATGACAGAGATTTGATTAAAAGACAAGTGTTACTGTTCAAGCATGTCCGAATACTTGTACACGAATTTACGCTCAGCTGGAGAGAGCCTTCGACCGGCTATGGTGTCTCCGGCTTGGAGACCAGTAGAGGTATCATCTTCATTTCCATCAGTTACCTACAGTAAAATAATAGATTTATAACTAAGAACATGCTACTGGACGGGGGCCGATGAGATCAGTTAAAACCGGTGCTGCACCGGCCTGCCATCGAAGGCACGTTAAAACATCCAAACGGTACTGTAGATAAGCAAGAACACCTAAAGCAGACGAAATTGGGAGTACCACTCATAGTTGGCTTACATTGCCGATTCCTGAGTATTGCGTCCAAGTATATAACAGCACTAAGAGCAGCCTTCTTGCTTTTACCAACACCAAACTCATCCTCATCTGATGAATCTACTTGTTGGGCCAAGTGTTGAGCAAGAACTAATCTCTGGAATAGATCACCTGAGACTGAATACTGTGTGAGTCACGAATCAACCTAAGATACCCATCTCTTTCACAACTGAGCGTATCTTTTGGGAGTCGTAATTTGGTAACCATTCTGATTCTTTGGCACTTCTAACTAAACTAACAGCATTAGCAGTTAGTCCACCAAGTGATGATGTAGATGGAGCATGTTGAGGAGGGCCCATATTATATTAAGACACTAATCATTCACACGATGACAAAAGTAACGGATACCGTCAATAGAACAACAACAAGAACCGATGAATGGGATAATATAACAGTTGTTATTCACAATACAATTATTATATTGATAATAGAGAGAGCAATAACTGCAAGTTAGATATGAAAAATGGGAATGTGCTACACGCACAAGTGTTATACTTAGACCTCTTTTTGACACTGTTACACACAGAAAAATCTTAGAAAAGATCATTCAAAGCGTGTGAAGTCTGATACGGAAAAATCAGTCGCGGTACTTGCGTGTAAATCTTGAGCTAAACGCGAAAAGCAATTTCGTGGCGCGCGACGCAGCAATTCAGGATGACCTGGCGGCGGCGGTAAAAATGGTTGTTGTTAGTTGATCTTGTAATTATGACGGATTCTAGTAATGTTAATGCGTCAAGTCAAACTATTAAAAGGATACAAAGAGAGATAATGGAAATACAGAGGAACCCAAGTGCTAATTGGACAGCTGCTCCAAGTAGGTTAAGATATGCTTATACTTATTATTATTGTTATTAGCCTCTGATAGTATATTTGAATGGCATTATACATTTAAAGGACCACCGGGGACAGAATTCGAAGGTGGTAGATATCATGGCAGAATCATATTACCAAGCAATTACCCATTTGGTCCACCTGTTATAATGGTAAGATATCATCTATATTACACACTATATTAATAATACCATGTAGCTACTCACACCAAATGGTCGATTTGAAGTGAGCAAGAAGATATGTTTATCGATATCTAGTTATCATCCAGAATTATGGCAACCAGCATGGGGTATTCGTACCATTATGGAAGCCCTTCGCAGTTTTATGCCCACACCAGGTAATATAATAAGTATCAATATCATCTTTGATAAGTTAGGTGAGGGGGCCATTGGTGCTTTGGATTGGCCAGCTGATACTCGTCGTCAATTAGCTAAGGAAAGTCGAACATGGACCTGTAAAATGTGTGGTGTAATAATAATATCATACCACTACACCTCATCATCCCAATTCCAGGTGTCAAATGAGGATATTTTACCAGGAGGAGATGAGGACGTTGAGGATCTACCACCAAATGATGATGAGGAGGCCAAGAATGCTCCTAAACCGGTTGCCTTTGTTGCTCTTGATGATAATATGGGTAAGCTTAGTAGTAAAGGCATGGTTACGATCATCTATTACACTGCCATATTTTAACGCCAATTAAATGTTGGACTAGCGGCTCGAAGTGCATAGAATATGTATGCTAGATATGTTAACAAATGCGATAATCTCGTACAACTCAGATAAGCCATCGCCTTCACCTAAACGGACAGAACAAGTCGAGACTCCAAAGGCAGAGACAGAGAAGGTGAATGGTAGTCCAGCGGTTAACGAGGTTAATAACGCTCCAACGACGACTACGGTGGCCAGGCAACGACCAAGGACAATGTCGTTGTTTATGCAGGTAGTACTGTGCACTCTACGATGATATGATTCCGACTGTTAGTTGTTACCGCGGACTGGCGAACAATCTGGGTTATTCTTCATCAACCTCGGGGTAGTATACTGTTATTATCCCATTATATTCATATCATTTAGATACTAGCAGTGATTGGATTTGCCATTGCTCTCATAGTTGACTGTCTTAGACATCCTCCAGATGCTCTTATGAGGCCCAGCAGTGAATAGAAGAAGTAACTCAATATGTAGTTCAACCAAAGCCATCGGGGCCTGGGTTCAATTCCCGGGCAGGGTATTTTATACTTGTACCATATTACACTGCGTGAGGTCGACGACCATGACGATGATGTCATTCTTCTTAGATCTTTTGTAACTGGCTGTTGTGATCTTTACCGGTTTATCTGAAGCAGTGACCGGCTTAGCCATTTTTATCCGCGGCCTCAATGGTGATCGCCTTGAGTTCGAACCATACCTTTTCGTATTGTCCTTCGTCAAGCCTTTTTTGTTTTCTCTCTTGTCATTGTTGGCCAAGTTATGACTGCTGGTGGAGTATCTTCTAATAACTCATCTACCGCTGAGGCCCAGAAGTGTAAGCTAATACACGCGGAATACAATGCTTGTATGGCCAAGTGCAATGGTAACCCATCAAGGTGTACCAAACAGGAACAGGCTTTGAGGCAGTGCGGTGAAAGGTACTAAGGGTTTCAATGCGGGATCTCTGGATATTATGATCTCTATTGCAGTCTCGGTATTAATTATTGCATCCAGGAGGGTATCGACCTCATGCAGTGTGCCAAATCTCCGACTAAGGACGGATGCGCCAAGCAGTTTGTAAAAATGAGGTAATGCGTCCACTGCGTTTGATATGTCCACAAATCTTTCTAGAGAATGCAATCGTCCAAGCGGCGCGGAGCTGGCTGTGTCTCAAGATGGAGGCTATACTGTCACCGGCAGTGAAGCTGCCAAGTCGCGTTACCTTCAGGGAGCTGGAAAACTGCTAGGAACAACTCCACCCAAGAGGACTGCGGTAAAAAGTGTTAATAATGGGAGTAGTCCGAAGGGTGATGTGTTATAGGCTCAGCTGTCGGCTGCTTGTGAGGCTTATGCCGAGGCCAATGGTATTGGTGAAAGGAAGAATACTCGGTTCTGAGATACAAAGCTGTGATGGCGGTGATATTTTGATGATGGCTTGGCGGCGGATTGTGATGGTGCCTTGATCAATATTGGTATACGTTTCTAGCGTGCTGGAGAATGCATATATTGCGCGTGTTGATTAATTAGGAGGGCTGTTGTCGAACTTCGGTTTCTGTCACAGTACTTGATACTGGCAATGTTCGTAATGGCCACGGTTCGGTTTTGGGAGGTGGAGGGACAAAGCACACAATAGGTTGTTTTGAAAAGCTCTGCATCATCCGAGAATCGAACTCGGGTCACAACGATGGCAACGTTGTATTCTACCACTAGACCAATGATGCTGTGGATGTTGTATCGAATCTATATTATCGATTCAATCGCCATAACCCAAACAAATAGAGTTGTACGATGCGGCTACATTGGCTAATCGACTATATCAATCGAGTCGCACGGTATACTCTACTTGAGCGAAGCCCCAAACCGCGTGAGCTTTCTCTGGAAAGTCCCTCAGCCCTTGTCATTACTCAACCTCTCCTACGATGAAATTCGTCGGAATGGGTGGTGGCTTTAATAGAGGCACGCTGTTACACGCTCTGGCGGCGTGTCTCTGTTGCTTCCGACATGGAGTTCTCCTGGTACAGTGGTAGAATTACTAAGAAACGCTGCATGCGAGATAATTGTACTACCTCGTCTGAACTCGTACGCACTGTCGGAAGTAACAAAAGCCTCGACCGAAACCGCGAATGAGATGCGGAAGTAAGTCTATAGGCCGAAGACAGTAGCAACCTTTCTTGTTTGCTCACTGGTACATGGCATTTCTGGGTCACAAACTGTGACTTTACTGCTGGTACTTTCTGAGGAAGTTTTTCTCTATCGGCTTGATGATCACAGATGGGTCGGGGATGCCACATCGAAGGTCGGTTGCGACTGATCTTCCCGTATCGCTTCCTTGATTTCTTCTCTTACATACTAGGGGTGGCAGATCGACATTGCTGGGCACGCTACATTGCTAACAACTATCTGCCTGAAGTAATCAGAAGGATCTTCGCAGTCAGGGTTACGGCAGTCCGATGAAGACAGGGCGCTCGAAGATTCAGGTAAGAGTGCCGATCAGAGGTAAAAAGAGTCGATCATGGCATCGAAGCGTTTCGTTGTAACGTACTAGGGTCAGCATCCAAACGGCAGCATGATCAAAGACCTTTGTTTTCCTCCTCGCATGTTTGAGGCATAATGTCTCGACATCTAGCCGCCGGCTAGCAGCCGGGTGTTCGAAGACCTTTCCGCTAGAAGTTGCCTCCTTCAAAGTGCACAGTTTCAATCATCCTGGTGTCCAGGACCTGGACACATTGAGAACTCCGATCTGTGCGAGGCTCCACTTCACGGTTTACAGTGCTTTCTATCTGTAAAATGTAGCGAAAGTGCTGAGCTGCTAACTACGTAGTTAATGGAGGACTTAAATTAAGTCACTTAATGGAGTTAATGGATTATCCGAGGGATTGCAAAGATACTCAGACCGAGTTCGGCAGACCCTTCTCTCACAACTGGAGCGCGCTTCATTCGGATGGAGGTGGGACTGACAAGACCAACATTATTTCGAGAGTCGAAATTCGAGTCAGCCCGGGACTGGCAGTCCCGCGGCACTACCTTAGGAGGCTCTGCCCAAAGCTATGCATCACCAGTCGGTAATTCAGACGAGCTGCTCTAGAGCGAGGTTTGCTCGCTCTCCCCTGCTTTCGCAACTTCCGATCAGTCAATCATTGACCGTCAATGTATCCAGTGGCTCAATTGGCATCGAGTCCGAGTTCGTTCCCTCCAGATGCCCTGCTAGGGGGGCTGTAGGATTTGACGTAGCTGGAAAAATACGAAAGGTTACAGAATCCGTATTAAAGAGTCCACAATGTCGAGAAATATTGCTTTACTTTCATTGGAAGCGGTGAATGTGAGTCACATTCACACTACGTGACTCGGCATCGTTTTCACGGGAAAGCCGTCCTCCCGACGGAGTTACAGGTTTCTGAGAACCTGAGAACCCCGGGGTTCCAGGATTACCGAAAATCCTAAGAATATCTTTCAAATCCGCTGATCATGCTGCTCCTAGTTATGGACCACACACGCATGTAGACATTACCAGCTCTCGTTTCATGTGGTTATCTATTCAGACCATCCCATGAACTGACAGAACGCAGTGCCCCTAGTCTTCGTAGGTGAGTAAGTCGCGCCTCCTCCATGCGTGACATGGTGAGGTGAGCGCCCGAGGTCTCCGATGTTCATCAGCTATGAAGTAGTCTTGGCCGTGCTCCTCGACGTATACGTCACAGCTACATCGCTGAACCGCCTCATCAAGAGACTTGGGCTCTTAAAGAAGCGGCTCAGCTAGCTTCGAGTCTGTGATACTGACAGGTAACACGCGCGGCCGATAGCCCGGCTTGTAGATCGCTTTCCCTCTTGCGGCATGGGCCGCCCATGATGGGCCCATGATGGGCGTCGGTGCACTGCTTTAAGCAGGATAGGAATCAATCGCTTACTAGTTGAGTAGACTGTTTAACTAGTGAGCGGTTGATTCATATCTTGGTAAAACTCGAATTCATGGATTCACTCGAATTATTTGCTAACCGGCTTCCGCAGCAGACAATGATAGTTACACACTAATTATGGTACACTCGTTCAATATCTGATAGAGCGTTCCACGGAGTCGCCACGCCACATCTGCGAGCGGCTACCAAGTAATATCAACCACGCCGCATCGCAGAACAGACATTCCCCTTGGAACAGACTATTACTGGTATCGCTTGGCTTATTCCCCCCTTGGGACGCCAGTGTGCCAGCTTCAAGAAGTCGAGGTATTTTGAGAAGGACCAGGTCAGACCTAGCAGGTCTGCCAGGAGCCTCCTGGCAGGAGGCAGAGGTAGTAATCCACATTGCATTTGATAACGCTCTTCCAGATACAACGATGGTGGTCTACAGCCACTATCCAGTGAGACTGAGCAGAGCCTAGCTCGGTTCTCGTAAGAGGGCCACTAAGTCCCTTAAGTACCTTTGATGATGTAATTGGTTATCGCATGTGGTGACCACATTGTGGTCTTACGAATCGAGTCCTTGAAACTTGAACGTGTATTCTCTTGAAGGTTGCGACACGCTGCCGACCTGTATCCAATTAGTCGTTAAAAGTTTTCAGTATCCCGGGGAACGGGGCCCCCGTTACGGGGGTACTCTCCCTAACTCCCTGCATGATAGAGAAAACCACTGGCGCCTGCTGGCTGGCCACAGTGAAGGTTTATCTGAAGGAGCTGACCACACTCTCAGCGCCTCATCAATACTACTTAACGAACTTCTATAGTGGCCGCCACTATAATCCGAGCCACTATACGTACCGCCGTATAGAGGTGAGTGTGCCAGCCGCGGCGGCTGAGCCGCCATACAGGAACTTCTTGGCATGAAGGATATTTTGGCTCGAGGCAGCTCCTCTGTTATGCTTACATTACAAGTGGAGCATTTAACATACCGCCCTGCCGAACTATTCAAATCCTATATTAAAATTTTGACCTTACCAGATCTTTGAAAGCTGCGCTCGCTCGCCTCGGCTGAAGAAGCCAGAAACCAAGAAACGGTTGGCTTCTCGACGAGAAGTTCTCGTTACCAGCCCCTGTAGGGGGGCTTGGAGAATGTACGGCTCTAAGAGTCAACCTCCAGTTCTGCCACAGACCTTCTGCGGCCTCACGGCGATTTCAACGGGTACCAGGGTGAGATCAACTCCAAAAATATTAAATAACTTTACGGGCAATTCACGATGATACTGCCCCACCACCCTCGCCGCGAGAGCGGTAGGGTTGCGTCATCGTAATTTCCTCCGATTGCTCCGAGCGATCCTGGTCAGTCCAGGCTGGACTTGTTAAAGTGCTCCTAAGAAGGCTAATCGGTAGCAACTTGCTGGCCGCAAGTGGATTCACTGGATCTCGCTCGGGCTCAACAGCATCGACGTGCGATGGTAAGTGTGATGTTAAGCAGCAGCTGCTCGAATAGGTGGGTTGAGGGACAGATTACACAACAGGATTTTTGCAAAAGCTCTGCTTCATCCGAGAATCGAACTCGGGTCACAAGATGGCAACGTTGTATTCTACCACTAGACCAATGATGCTGTTGAGTGTTATATGATCTTGACACACGTTTGTGAGCCTACGATGCTCTCCCGTCATACTTAGTTGCGTAGACGCCGCTAATCTCCTCCAATCGTCACGTATGATTGAAAACAGTGCCTCACTCTACCAGAATGACTCCCGTACATATTCACGGGTACACTGTTAGCCTAACAGTCTTATACAAAGCCGAAGATACGGGAACCCGCAAAAGTTACGCGCAAGATTCTGTGTGAGCGATACACAACGTGGCGCATGGCGCAATACCGCCAGTGCGCCTGTGAACGACGGCACGTAACGTGACAACTCGTAATCTCAGTGTCTTCAATACTTGTAGCGGGCCTGTAGACTTCCATTCGTATTCAATACAGACTTAGCATGCTTAATCCTTAGACTCACATTACAGTAGACTGAGTGGATACCTATTGAGTTTATCCGTCGGAGGAGCAATTTGAGTTGAGTGATCCCAGGAAGCAGCGAATGGTAGCTCAGTCCCGATGGGTGCTCAGGCCAAACGACTTTATTTATCGCTTCTTACCCTGCCCTGTGCTGAGTAGTTGCCGAGTTTATCATGTCAGAGAGTGGAATGCAGCAGACTTCTGGGACACTGAGACGGTATGAAACCCCAGTGGAAGTTTTTCACCTATTGGTCAAGCCTCTCCTTCTAGCTGATGGGCAATGGTGACTCAGCTTGTTTTATGCTTGTCAGCTAACATCTTCCTTTGTCGAGGTCTGTAGAACACAAGAATAGCTCAACGAGGCGTGCTCCCGACTTTCCTCTTCACATTTGGTTGCCGGAGACCATTATCTTTGGGATTGACTTGCCGAAATGTGCAGAAGGCGCGAATGATGATGAAGCGCGGCATCCGCCACCTCAAAGTGCCGCAGTGTGGCTTTTTACTGATCGCAACGGACGTCTTCGTGGTACTCGTAAATTTACTGAAAAGGAGATAGGGCTTTCTCGGATATCGCGTTTGCCAGACACAGCCCGATCAGATCTTGAGCCGATTCGTCCACGCGGGTATGAAAGCCGAGGCTCCCTGCTGTGTGTTAATGCGAGACCCTGTTCCTGGCAATTCTACCACGACTTTCCTTACCCCAGTAGAGCTGGCATCTGAACTGAACAATAAGACAGCAGGGAAACGAGTAAACTTTGAATCTCAGTAGACGATGACTGGAAGGTTTTTTGAGGTTATACAAAAGCTACCAACGAATAATCGCCACCCGGCAACCTCCTCCTTGCGCATAACCTACACAACTGGTACGTCCTCCTCCAGAGACTTTGGCAGAATCCGAGCTGAATTCTTGTTGGGACAAGGTGATTACGCTCCCAAGAAGTTCGTTTATAGTTAGTGTAGTACAGGTATCGATAGCGTCATTTCAAGGTGCCCAAGGGAAGTAGAATCCGCAGTACGAGCACTTGCTGGTTGGCTGCTGCAGGTAGCTGACCACTCGACTACTGGGAATGGTTCCTTTAGGTTCGAGGGCTCCGTTTAACCACAATGACTTTAAGTTTCGCTCGACGATCGTCTTCTCGAGGAGATGTGCCCTACTGGCTCCTCAACGTTAACAATCTTCATGCCGTCACAAGCAAGAGGCGATGCTCTCAGCATCTTGCTGTGAGGCAGGGAAGCCATTGGACTGCAAGGTGTGCTTCAGAGGCCAGCACTGACGAAGAAGGGACGTGGGAACCTTCATGGCGGTTGTTCCGACATAGGCTTGGTTAGATCCACCAACCTCTCGGAGACCTCAGAGCCGCCATTAGCCCAAACGTCAGCTTATCAATCGTATAGATGTGGTTCCTGCGGCGGAAGCTTTCCATCTCTACCGTAACTCCATTTCAAGGTGCAGGTGGCATGAGGTCTCTAGGTATCGGGTGGCTGCAGTCGCCTTACACCGTTCTGGGCAGCATTTACAGCAGCTTATGTCGAGCGTGGAAAACATCGGTCTATTACTGCCAGGGATGTGTCCAACAAGCATCAACCCTAGCGAGGATCGCTATCGTCTTGTTCATACCTGCGGACAATGCTACCGACTCCATTTGGCACTTGAAGACTTGGCGCAAGTGACCGGACTGTTCTCCATCAAACTCGGGGGTACGCCTCGCCTGGAACGTCCTCAGCAAGCCTCCCAGGTCCTGTGAAAAAGGGGCAAACAATGGCCGAAGCAGAGCCTGAAGGACTTGGCTGCTTCATCAACACTTTAACAGAGCTGGCTCATGACGAGGCTCGAAAGAAGGCCGAAAGAATTAGTACTCCAACTGCAGTGGACTTCCTTCCCCTTGACGCCGATTTACCAATACCTTTGGACCAGCGGAATGATGTGATGATGGAGAATGATGGGGGAAGGTGTGCCGATGCTGTCTTCTTAGACATTCAATGATGACCTTTGCAGTTGTGATGGTATCGATCGTGATGATATAGGAGTTAATGTGAAGTTCAGGTGGAGAGTAATGTTTTACATCACCAAAGTTGCAGAGTACAGATCTACGTATGTCATTTTCTTTTCTCAATTCTTCGTCAGACTCAACCTTGACACCATTGTCCCTCTCGGTGCAGTGCCCCGAGTAAGCAGCAGCAACCGACAGCTGCTGCTAACGCTCCCATCACCACCTCTCAGGCTCTTATTATCCGCTTCTCTTTCCTCGGTACTTGCTATAAACTGCATACTCCCATCTCTGTTGGGGATTGCCAAGCATATGTATGACCAACGTATCTTTGCATCCTGAGCTGGCATGGTAGGTTCGTGCCTTGCGCTTATTCTGGCTCTTCGCTGATGATGCTAATTCAATCCAGCGGTGGGCGAGGAAAGCTACGACGATTCAGGTGGACCTCGACCGCTGCTCCCTTGAGTTTGCTGTTAATAGGTTTCAATTAGCTTGATGTGTTGCAAGGATGCTACTGATGGGTTTGGATGTATGTTTGAGGTCCCAATGTCGCTATGTGAAATAGGTAAGTATTCTGGGGTGTAGTTATATTATAATCTCTAGGGTACCGTCACTGAGTTCTATATCTGATGCGTACTCGGGCAAGTCTTTGGTTCGTTATCTTCATCGCTTGATGATGATGATGATGTTGTTGTTGTTGCCCATATACAGACCTTTTAAAGAACATTATATAGTCACGAATGACACACTTCCGTAGCAAGACATTATGACAACGGTCTGTATTCTAAATACAGTGTATCGGTCCTCCTGTACAGGTCTGTCGGATCTATCGGCTATGTCGCCTCAACAGACCAATATCATGCTGGAGCTGAAGACTGTTAGTCGCCGATGGTGCGGGGAGCCCCCGAACGCCACTCAACGTTTCATTCCACCTCCTTCATTGAGAGGATGGCTTTGTATGGACATGCCAAACCCAAGCATAATTGATTGCCACTCTAACACCACAAGTGGCCCCCCTCCAGTTCCGCTATTGAGGCCAGTTAAGCCATCAGCAGGCCTCTGGGTACCTCAGTGAGTGATTCATTAATAAATCTGGTCGCCCGGGGATACTGTTCAGGGACTGGACCTATCTTGGGGTTGCCTCACCATTGCCCGACCTCTGGCTTGAGCTATTAACATCCCACGCTCGAGTAGGAGCCTATCAATCTAAAGCACCTGGTGGTGCTGGTAGCCCTTCCCCTGTTGCCGATACACAATGCCAATGGAACAATGGCACAGCGGTGAGTGGCTGCATGATGAGTGGCGGGTGCAGACCACCATACACTATGCATTTCATGCCGTGAAACTTATCCTTCCGCTGTATGTGGTTCAGGCGGTTGCTCTTCTAAGATTGCGAGTTCATGGCATACAGGAGGCCAAAGTTGTGGAGAAGGCCTCCACAGGGGAAGACATTCTTGTTGGGCTTACTCTTTCCGAAGCAAAAGATGAAACAAACACTATTCTTGGTGATTGGCAGAAATGGATCGGTGAAGGTGTCAAGTTGGAGAATATGAAAATGGAAGAAGGAATCGTGATGTAGCGGAATCGCTGACAGCGACAGGTGACTGCCTTACTTCAGGACCATTGTTCCTTCATCTTCATGTGAGCGTACCGAGGCAGACCTCACACTAAAAATGGTGATGGTCACTACAGTATACGACAGTGACGACGATGACGCCATTGAGCTGGAAGCCTCATGTTGTTTGGGAATCGAAGATTTAATTAGCAGACTAGGAAAGGAAGATAATCCAACTCTTACCATGGTTCACAATCTCCTCCTTGACGTCTGCTAGAATCCCTGTACTTTAGTCAATAACACTGCATCCCTCAAATGATACCTGCCGTGGGTCAACAATGCCCTTTGCAAGTCTCAGTGAGGAGCGGCTCCCGCGAGCCTTCATTAGTGCTGACATG
Source organism: Perkinsus chesapeaki (assembly GCA_013115145.1). Classification (NCBI taxonomy): domain Eukaryota; phylum Perkinsozoa; order Perkinsida; family Perkinsidae; genus Perkinsus; species Perkinsus chesapeaki. The sequence continues at coordinate 104,345 of JAAPAO010000004.1, read as the reverse complement.
CGGTTCATCGAACCCAGCGATAAAGAATCGACCGATCGTAGAAGTCGTCTTACAAGGTAAACTCTGTCTACGGTTTAGTTGAAGAGCTAGTCAAAACAGATTCGGGGATTCCTTGGCACATGTCAGCTGGGTGATTGGAATCGGTAACGCTACAGTTCTCAGAGAGGAGAGGGAGGATCTGACCCGACGCAGGCAATCATCGACTGGTGTCAATGCCGCTACATCGAATGAACTAAAGAAGATATGGAAAAAGTACAGCTGGCTAGATTGTTGCCAACACCAAGGTCCATGTGCCCACTGGTAGACATTGCAAAGTCCCCGAACAACAGGCTAATAATACGCCTCTAGTGAGCGAGTCGAGTGATAATGACACCTCGGACGCATCATCAACATCCTCCATCGTTCATCGCCCACCACCAACGAATAGACGTGGTGGAATGTTTTCGGCGAGGAGCAGGAGTTCCATTCGTCTGATATGCGATAGCGATGACGACGATGAATCACCATCTGCCTCGAACCTACATTCACGAGGCCCTCGGAGATTGCTCTCTCGGATGCCAACGAGACCATACGTGAGGCGCTCTTTGTTGTTCAGTATTAAGGTTGAATGGTCAGATTGAAGCACCTTCTGTGCCACTGGAAGTTTCTTCTGCAATAGATAGGCTTCTTCGAGAAGGCACCCAACTGGTGAAACAAAGAAGTCGGCAAACAACCCTCAGAGTTGGTGCCCAAACCAGAAGTATCGAGTTGGTCGTTCCTGCTGGCCGTGTTAGGGAGGTGTTACTGAAAGTGTTCTGCTGCTGCAGAATGATGATTAAAATTTGCAGGCCTTTGAAGCGATGGGATTTCCCCCGGGGGAAGCTGGTTTCTCCGAAGCCCGTTTTACCGCTGCCCTTAACAAACTCTGTGATGAGTCAGACAGCGCAAGGGTTATACGATATGATTTGTTGAAGGCGGAGATCTGGCGGCTAGTCAAAGAGGAGCATCGTTTCAAAGAAGTTGCACATCTCTGTATGCTGTCGCCGATCATTGCTGCCTCAGGCCACAGCTCTATTATCTTTTTCCAAAGATGACATTGTTCGGTATCGTGAGGCTTTTGAACTTTGTGATCACAGCCACACAGGCCGTGCGAGCCTTTCCGAGATAAAGTTCGCACTGAAAGGGTTCATATCGTAAGCACCAAGGAATCTTCTGAGATATGCTAAATGAACTGTGCTTGTTGACTTCCTTCGCTTTATCAACACACACTCGACCGTAATGCACCAGTTGTCTTCTGTTAAAGGTCATTCATAGTAAAGACTGCTGGCAAAGGAAGGAGATCTATAAGTGATGCCGAACGAGAGAGCTTCACAGAAGAGGTGATGGCTAGCAGCATTCTCTTTGTAAATGTCCTATAGGTGATCCATGGTGAAGGATCGACAACTCATTCGGTTGTTATTGAAGAAGATGAGATAGACTTTGCTGCTTTCCTGATTATCATCGACCGACTTCAAAAAAGTCAGCACTGTGGCGACGACCATCAGTAAATCGTTCTATGCTTCTCAGAGATTTGCTCCAACCTTAAATGAAGTTATACCATGTCTTCATGTCTTCTCATCATTGCTTCTGTAATTTACTATTGTCTTGTTCCTTCTTCTGAACTCGCGAGTAGCCTAGTCTCATGAAGCGGCATTCCCCTGCTAAGGATGATCCAGATGGAAGCCCAGGGGATAAGCGTTGTCGCAGAGGGTCTCTTATGGAGGAGCTAGAGGACGCTCAGACAGCGATAGATATCGTGGACCGAGATTGCTGTAGGGAGCTTATAAAGGTGTGATGGACATTCGTCACCTTCCCTTGGATTTCTCTTGAACAGGTCCAACGGAAATTCGATGAACAAAAGAAACCATTATACCAGGAAAGAAGTCAGCTGACTCGGAAAATACCGGACTTTTGGCTACAAGTTCGTTGTTAGTCCAATAGTGCCACGAGTTGTAGCGTATTGTGTAGGTCTTTACCGGCCACCCGCTAATCCTCGTTACTGAAGTTGAGTTTCAAGCATTCCAGTATCTTACCGACTTCATGGTCAATGATAATATAGATGACTTGGGATCGTAATGAGGACGCGAGGTGTTGTTGCATTAGGATGAACTAAAGAGCCGTTACAGAAAGATTGTATTCAGTCTCACGATTCGATATTGTCCGACAAATTCCTTCAAGTTCCCGAAAAACATGTCCTAGAAACTCGGATTCTACGACATATACGTTTGTAGAAATGTGTTCAATTCTATGAAATGTTCACGCATGCCCAAAAGATACCTTTGTCGAATACTCAGGTACGCCGTCACCTTGTCGTTCGCTCCTGGTAATCCTATGTTCCCCGAAAGACAACTCGTTAAAAAAGTGAAGTTCAATAAGATAGAGCAGTCACATGAAAACGAGGATACCCCAGACGAACCGCATGATGTAAGCGTTGAAGCACAGTCCGTAACATGGACTAAGGTGAGACATTGTATCTGAGCAATTCCTGGACTCTTGGTATTATTATCAGGATGCACTTGCCATTATGAGAAGTTCCTCTACCATTGGTAATGAAGGAGATGAGCTTATGAGTATTATCACCTGGATGACGGATAGGGTATGATAGTGAGGCCTGACTCATGTGACATAAGTCGCGGAAATGTGTTGCAGGGTGCGAAAAGGTGTTTATGTCTTTCGTTTCAAACGAGTACGAAGGAGTCGTTTGTAGTGCGAGCGCCGGCATTCGACGACACTTGATCTGCTTGATGTGCTGCTTACTTGCCGCCATTATTCTCAGAATATATCAAGTGACAGTATGGAAATGGGTGATGTACTCCGAAGAGACGTCTGGACGGGGCCGCTGAACTACTTTGTGCTCCAGCAGTTCGACGAAAGCTCATCCGATCCTCCTCAGCCCTAACAGTCTCCTTTATCAACCACCAGCGCTGTGTTCATGTGATTTAATAGTGGCCACAGGCATCTAACATCGATCTTTTTCATAGTGAGTTTCAGGTATATGCAGTGCAGCACAGAGGCCAAGAGGTTAGAGGGAGACGACGCCTCTAAACCTGTCAGAGAAGCAATGGTTATAAGAGTTGTCCAACCAAGCAGTACAAAGTGCTTTGGCCGAAATCCTTCGACTAAGGAGTTCTTGGTCGACTGAGAACTTGCAGACTATTGTTCTGGCACTATTTTGATCCATGATGCTATTCAGACGTCAGGATCGACTTCGTGGTGTGAATATGGATTTGTTATCAGCGAAAGTCTCGTTGTGTTTTCGACCCGCATGGGTACGTGCTTAGTCCTATCCAAAATGACCGTTCGTGTGTGGGTTGCGCACCCAACGTGCGTCTCAATTTCACAGGTGGCCCAATCGTTGATGATATTGTGCACGTGCTCTGAGAGAACAGCAAACGATCTGCTCTTGAGCTCTTGTCTCTCTTGTTGCTGTATTATTCTTGCCCTCAATTCAGAACCCATACCTGCTTTCGGGTTGTGGTATTCTCAACTTAATACAAAACCACAAATAAGGGGCGATAACATCTTCAGATAAAGATAAAAAATGAAAGAGAAAGAATTAAGTGAATAATGTGTAGGTAATCAGGAGATGATGATCTAAGATAAGCTCAATAGTGTAATCATCAGGGAAAACTGATATCAGCCTGGCAAGTTACAACTGCCCCACTACGGCACTTGTCCTTCTCAGGATGTGGCGAATCTGAACATGGATGCAATAATTAGGGACAATCACTCGTCAGATGGTATCACAGCATTGACACTTGCACTGTTCTTAGGCCATTGTTTCTCAGGAATCCCTATAACATGTGCCATCAATGCGTATATGTGTACCTGATGAGGAGAGGAGTTAGAATTTCGATGCTCACTGTTGCATATCACCATTTCAAATGCTTTAACAGGCTTCCCAGCTCGAGCTATCTGAGGGCCAGCAGCGAAAAAGATTGCGCGCATGCCGATATCCCTGACGAGGACACCGTTGACCCTCGTCTAGACCGTATTCACACTCGTTGTCATATCCGTGCCATCCCACGATATGACGTTTGAGCCTTTCCTTGTTATCGTATGTCATCCACTCACTATCAGAAACGCATACCTAGAGCAAATATGTTGGTAATGTATCTAGTGCACACGGGCTTACAACGGGCGACACTCTTCTGTGACTCTTATAGTGCCAACTGTCACGTAAGTCCTCTTTCTTTGAGCACGTCATATGCTTGGCATCCGAAAGATTCTTGAGGATGAGATCGGAATCTCTGGCTGGATCCTTGGGCCAGATGTGGGTTACAGCACCAAATGCACTTATTCTCTCAATCAGACTCGTACTCCTGAGAAACATTGGCTGCATGCACATTTCATAATTATGTCTGCCAGCTATCATTCCCGAATTCGGTCGTTTGAGCCGAACAACATTCAGTTTGCTCACATGCTTGCCTAATTACCCAGGCATTGTTAAATAGTCTGGGATATAAATCCCTTTATCCTTGAGGCTGGCTGGTACAAGACCATGGTCACTCAACACCACTAGGTTAACATCACCTAAGATTAGAAGAATGCTATTCTGGAACTAAGAGGCCGATGATTCCTCAAAGAAGTGGTTAAACTCCTTATTCCCACCCTTGATTCTGTGCAACTCTTTTCTCAAATATCCCATCAGCCCGTCAAGTTCCTCAATGGCGTTTTTGACATCCTGAGATTTCGGTCCTCCTTTGAAATGAGCAGATTTGTCGGGTTCTTCAAAGTAACTGATTTCTTCTGAACCAGGTGTATGCCAACACTTCATCCCTACGTCATTCCAAGTCTAATTTCATCATCCTCCTCCATTGCCTGTATCAAGCGATCAATCCTCTCTTTGTAGGGGACAGATTCGTCATAGGGGCTCCAGTATCTAACACCATGGTCGTCAGTATGTAGGATTCATGATGGTGGTCTGCTCGATATCTTTCGGAATACGTTGGATAGTATCCCTGAACTTCACGGTCGGATGCTGGCCAGTTGAGGGTGAAAGTTCTGATGCCCGAGCGATTCGCAGTGCCAAAAATAGTCTCTGCCTCTTGAAAGAACCTATGAACGCCAAGAGAAGCAACGACTTTGATTCATCGTTTTAATACTCGTCCCCGGGTTCTCTCATACTGAAGGATTTCTTTAGAACTGGATCCCACATAAAGTTGTCAAGTATACCATGCTGATCTTCATAAGCACCAGTTACCATGCTCCAATGGTTCGGGAAAGTAAGTGTGGAGAACACTGGCTTCAGGTATTCAGCCTGAACCTCAACATCCAGAAAAGAAAAGTATCATCGCCGACTTACACTCAGTCCATCCTTCTCAAGGCCCCTAATATTGGGAATTTTCAAACCAGGTATGTCAAGGTCAGTAGCACCAAAGCCATCCAGGCTTATAACGATCATCTTACAGTGTTCCTTATTTGGAGCTAGAGCCTTGTGAGATAGAACCTTATGGACGATAAGCAGTTGCAGTAGGCGTAAGGACATTGGAAAGTATGCGCGATACTGACAATGTCTGCACTCGCGGCCTTCTCTATTCGACGGCTTGAGCAGAGGAGTGAAACCATGTTTGTTAAGGATGCGTCCACACTAGCAACCCCACAAGGAGCAAATAGCGGCACTAACGGGATCTGCGCGACGTGCCCCCATCACTCCTACACTTCTTCCTTTACTCCCTCCTTAACTGTACTTTCTACAGGGTGCATGAAGACTAAGTGCCCGCCCTTCATAACCTTTCATGTCGGAAGTATGATGTAAAACATACAAATCGAAGGGGCTCAATGATATCTATATCGGAAGGCGGCGCAGAATAGCTTTGTCCGTTCGCTCCTGACGCGGGATTCTTTGCATTTAGAGTATCTATATATATCTATAATATATCTTTACCTTATATCTATAAAAGCACTGTGGATTTCTTACAATGCTCAATTGGAATATTTAAAACTCCGGAGACGCACGAAGCACATGATGATCTCGCCAAGGTGCATAGGCGGAGCGATGCGCTGCGAGGGTGCCTGATGGCGTAACATACAAAATAGAACGCCCGATGGGCGTTGAAGCGACCGCTCTGATTCAAGTGATGCCGCCGCTGGTTTGAGTATGAAGGTTGCAGTACAACCAACAGCAATCGCTGTACCGTATTAATCAGGATGATCAAACTGGTTTGCTGCCGGTATGGTGACACTTCACGTACGTTTGTTGCGCTTTGCTACGGTTGAGGCCGCTGCCTCGTGGGGCAAACCACATTACACACTCATCGTGAAAGTATTTCGTTATTGGCATCAGGCGCTCTTTTGCATAGTTACGTTTGGTCCGTTCATACCCTGAAGCACGACTGGGACTCATAACCCCTGTGTGGCCAAGGGAGCTGCTAGTGGTGTATATGCGTGCGGGCAGCCATCAGCTCTGAACGTTATCGATTAGTTAGGGTAAATCCTTTCTTTTCACAGACTTTTTGTGCGCTTTCCAGTGCACCGGTTGCTCTCGATGTGCTAGCGCATGGGACTCACACAAACTGGGTCGGGCTGAGGGGATACGCGTAAGCCGTCCATTCAGCTTTGGTTAACTTTCTAGCCACATTTACTTCCACCTTTGTTGTGATATTGTGGCAAGCGTGCTATTATGCATATCCTCTACGTTCAGGCATATGGCAGTGCTAAGAACCGGAAAGGTATTCTTAGTATTGCAGGTAGTTGCGCTGTGCGCCATAGCTATGCAGCCTACACAGTTGCACGCATACACACTAAGGCTCTTTCTTACGCCTCTCCGTCAGCTTCGTGTTGGAGTGTATCTCTGGCACATAACACCTTTTGCTCAAAATGTGGAAAATGGCTGCCCGTCAACATACCACACTTACCTGCGGAATGCCTGTAGGGGCAAGCGGATACTGATGACCTGCAGAACTGCTCATTGCTCATCTTATTTACCGCTCCGTCTGTAGTCATGTTGAGTTCCCCGGGTGCTCAGGCGAACGTACACCTCGGTCACTGAACAGTCAACTAGTGAAGAGAGAACGGAGATCGAGATACTAGATTCGAGTGCGATTGCATTTATGGGGCAATGTAACAGAGGCTTTCTCCTCATCACCGTAATTGAATTATGTATACGAACGTTATCCTGTCATCACTGTCTCTTCGGTCTATTTACAATGTACCATTTAACGTTCCCGCTACAGTTGCTCTGTTATGACCACTCTCGCAGCAGAGATCCGAGCTCAGCTGAAAGCCGACCGGATGGAAATGACGGAGATGTTGGTGGATATCGATGGCATGGCTTGTGCCGAGGATGCACCCATGGACCACGCAGGTGACATACTCTGTGCGCGCGTCGACCTGCCCACTTATTTTATTCCCAGTCTCAGATTGGGAAGCTGTCTCAATTTCACAGATCTGCGCTTCGTGATGGTGCCCGAAGTTCTTTCAGGTGACTCCCTCGATGTTGGTATTCGTGAGAATTCACAACCTTTAAAAAGCGCCGCGAATCTCATTGAGATGGAATTTTCCGTGTCGGTCGCCCAACCAGTCGCTCGATCAGATTTCTGCCACTGCCAGGTTGACTGATCGAATCTCACAAGTTATCGAAGAGGCAGTTGCTTCTGTCAAGCACTCGTCGTCGTGTGGAGAAGAGGGAGAACTATGCAAGGTGTGATATTATCTGGCAGCTCTTTATGTGTACCCGCTTTGCTGCCCAAACTCCTCGTCACACGGTAGGACACTCAGCTTGTGGCAGATCAAAGAGCAGCTTGCGCGATCTCTTACCGAGTATGCACAAGCTCAGCAGTCGGCAAGCTCCAGACTTGAAGACGTGTTGCAGTCCCTATATGCGGAAGTCGATTCTAGGATCAAGAAAGAAGTAACTACTAAATTGAATTGAGTCAAATCCAATTCTACTTTAACCTCCCGTACTTTCATCATTCCTGCAAGTTACCAATAGTCTTCTTGTGGTTGTCACATATGCGTCCGTACCAGGTAGAACTAGTTGAAGCTTCACGAGTATCTTGCGAAAGAGCTATGTTAGAGAAGCATAAAGAAAGTATAAATAGGATATACCTCAATGAGGTGGATTCCCACAAAGATAAACTGGAAAAGCTCGCTAAAGATATCAGTAAGTGGGCAACCGCTGGCTATTGTCGAGGGCCCACTCGTAGGCCGAGCTCTCGAGGCAGCAAGCGAGTCAAATCGTAACATCGACAATACTGTGAGTACAATAGCCGAGAGGCTGGAAGACACTTACCGCGAGCAGATTGTGGTGAGCCTAGAATGTTGATCTGTGACGCCATAAAGATGCGCGCGTCACCGGCGAACCTCGGTTCTGCTCCGCCGTGCCGTTAACGCAATAGGCTGTAGCCGAAACTCGCATACTGTATAGGTAATTTGGCGAGCAACATAAATGCCCAGACCCAGGATCGAACTGAGGACCTCCAGATCTTCAGTCTGGCGCTCTCCCAACTGAGCTATCTGGGCTCTGCTTACTATCACTCAGATTAACATACGTTGCGGTGGCTCTCAACGTCATCTTCCCGAGTTATGTTCTTCCTCAGAATCTTCGGCAAGAAATGGAGGCTCACCACCAGTGCGAGATGGAGGCAACGGCCAACGAATTGCAAGAAATCTTTGTGAGTCTCTTAATATACCTTTTGCCACCCCAATGCGCGATTTTCTTGTCGACAATTTGCCGTTGCTACTCAGTCGTCCGAGGTATGCCTCTTACAAGAGCAGCTCACTGACTTGCTCTCTGAGCGCGATGACTTGCTAGCTAACCTTGCAGATATGCGAAAAACTGCGCAGCATAAGGTCGATGATGTACTATTCGCAAGACCGCTTCTGTATTGAGCGTTTCGGAGTTTCGGATTAATGCCTTCCTAGTTCGTGAAGGGGCTACGCAAGTCTGTCGAAGATAAAATGGGCGAGGCCTCTGAAGACTTGGAAAACAGGCAAGACAAGCTTCTGCGGTCCCAGTGGAGTTTGAGCATAACTTTGATCGACAGGTTCGTCCAATTTTGCGAGTCTCAGCTGGATAAATCAGCTGAAGCCAACGAAGCATGGGACCAAGAGCGGAAACGTCTGCTCCATCAGGTAGCGTTAGATCCTGAGCTTCGATGAGATCATTGCCTTTAGATTCGGCATCTTAAGATTCTAGCTCTTCAGCAGACGCCGCCAGACGGTGGGGTATGTTTGGCCTCTTGCCAATGAGGCAGTATTATATTAGTTAGATAAAGAATGTATCACGAAGGTTGCCGCCTAGCAACAATGTTGCAGTCAAAGACGCTGTAGAGCTCCGTAGTGCGATAGAAACCACTCACGAGCTGTGGGCTGCAGAGGCATGCCAACCCTCTCGGGAGGATCTACTCAGGGTCATATTCTCAGCCAGCCGAGGTATTCCTCATCTCAAGACTAATGGTGTCAGGTTTTAAGCGCAATTGAGCATGCCGCTTTGGAAGGCGAGGATATCACGGATGTTTACACCAGAGAAGTGCCTAGACCGTCATATACCTCAATCAGGATGTCTTCTCAGGCCGGACGATTAATAAACAGGCTGCCGATTCTGAAGCTTATCGCTGAGAGAGAGTACCTTATTTGCAAACGTGGCCTTTCAGAAGATGGCCTGATCGAAGATGATGAAATTAAACAGATTGACAAAGTCGGCGTTACAATATGATTTCACCCGGGATGCTATCCTCAGGAAATCTTGGCAGCGATTGACATGTATGAAAAAGATCATGAAGAAGCTTTTAAGGTTAACAATGAGGAGTATCGTATCATGCTTTCTAACTAACCTTTCCGTCAACTCTAGGCGTTGCGTTAGCTCTTCTACAACTACTACGCGATTACTATAGAAACACAACATACGACCAATCAAAGAAAACGACGACTAGTCGAAGACTTTGCTTTCCATGGTGCACAAACTATCGTCGTTAGAAGCCACATAGTGGCCTTAACAACTTGTTGTTTGATGGGAGGATTCACTATAAGACCTTTTGAAAGGCACATCGGCCCTCCCATTATTTTTTGTTCGGTCACATCAAAGGGGTGTACAGTATACCTAAATCGTTGACTACAAGTGATAACGTTGCCACGTACTCTTGAAGAGGCTTATTAATTATGTGTTCGTACGGCCCAATGGACGGCATCTCGGGGGCTTTTGGAGGTGATGGCTTGAAGTGGAAAGGAGGTCCAATGGGCACACCTACGAAGGAGTCGGAAGATGTTGCCAGGCAGGTTGCCACCGCGTCTCATCCATTCCATGTCAAGGCTTGCTCCAACGGTAGGATCGGTTAGACACGGATGTCCCCAACATAGATTATATCTGTCACGGCGAAGGTTACAATAATGATAATAATGAGGGTACTTGTTGAAATTGATGTCTCCTCCAGCAGGGTTTTCATACCGTAACTGACATACTGCTGTGAAGGATTCACCGTTAGACCTCGTACATGTTTAACCCAAGCAAGGATATCATTAGTATGGGAGACTGATGGGTCGAGGAACCCAACATCTCCAAAAGAGAAGTGGCCTATACTGTCATCTGTGTAATCCATGAATTCAATGCTACAATGTTTACCAGAGCAATGCAAGAAATGGAGTAAAAGGAAACCATGATAACACTGCAGAATACCATGCGGAAGTTACTCCCTTTGAGCAACGACAGCTGATGCTGGAGCCGGCCTGGCGCCATTAGCAAGGCGGTCTATCAGTCGAGTCATGAGCTTCTTTAAAAGTTCTGAGCAACTTGAGTGTTGAGTAACCTATTGGCATGCCCACCTGTGTCCTCAGCAATGCGGCACTGCGGTAGAATCATCGTTTCGGTTTTGCCTGATTTGGTGAAGCCAGCGGTCTTGAGTAACTTGGGAGATAGTATTCATTTCATATTGACTAAGCTTTTGGTAACCTTAGCAATGCTGGACTCTGTTCTTTCATGCCAGCCCTGCGTTGGATGCATGAGGTCATCGTTTTCGGTCTGAAAACATATATTGCTGTAATTGTAACAAGCATTTGAGCAAACCTCCGATGATATGTCAAAATCGGTGGTCGGTGCATCCGAGGCAATGAGTAGTCCATCTGACGACATCACCTGTCGTAGGTGTTGGTAATCTTCATCATTCATATCAAATCTGCGAATAGATCGCTTATTAAATTTCAGGAGTCGAAAGGCTTGGTCACCTCCACTTCATCAGTCCGAGTATCAGTTCCGTGGCAGCGGCCAAGTCTCCGCCGATAACCCTTAGCGCCATTCGAGCGTCCTCGATTTCGTCCAAGGTGTCTATAAGGCCTCCATAAGTTGCCTGAAGCAGGCAGCAGAAGCCGCAGGTTCTATCCCGGGGCACGGCATTCTAACCTCCAATAATTCATCCAAACCATTGAGCTCGGATAGCTGCTTATCTCTCAACCTCACCAATAGCTGCTTTTGTGTTTCCCTGTACTGCCTTGATTTCTTATCAACAGACATTCGAAGCATCTGAACAGGTTTGTTGCTAGTGATGCATGGATGATGAAGACGATGATGCCCATTCACTCTACCTGTAAATGTCGACGCACAGAGAAATGATCATCCATAACAGCGAAGTAGTCTTGCAATGGTATAGAGTCCTGAAGGAATGCCGACAGTCATTGCCAAATCGGAGGGGAGAAAGCCGCACCAAATAGGTCAGTTTGAATGCATCCCCCCCGAAATGAAGTTGACACCGTTTCTCAAGCTCGGCAAGACCAACCCAGAGGGGGCCAAACTCCATCGATTGGACGCGAAAACGATTGCTGGACTTAGACTGCAGTATTGTAACGTCCTTACCACACGTCAAGTGTAAGGAAAGGACGTTGCGAACAAGGTCTGGCGTAAGTTGGCAGGTGGAGTCGGCAGCAGCAGCCTGAAGACTGGTCGATAAACAGCGGGTAGTGGAGCATGACTAGGATACCGAGGAGGCTTCGAGGAAGTCATGAAAGATGGCCCCGAGTGAGGAGGGTACAGCAGAGGATGTTACGGCAACCTTAAAGCTGATCGAGGGACTGCTGATAAGTTGAGCAAGAGGGCAAGGCAACACTTGGCATCCTTTGTTGGAGGGATTGGTCGGGCTATGAAGAATAGAGGAAGATCGAAGGCCTTCGTGGTGTAACGTAAGGTGTCTGATTGATAGTATAAGGAGCAGGTGATGCCGTATGAGCATACCTCCTAAATGGAAGGTGAGAATGACGTTTACCTGGCGGCAGCAACAGAGGACATGAGCGCTCACATAAAAGGAAACTGATATTTGAATAGCACATTCGGCGGTCGGTGGAATCTGAACCAGTCTGGATAGTGGAGCATCACAATCCATATACACCTTGCCGAGGGATTGAGTCTTTGATGACAGAATAACTATCGCATCCGATAGAGGCTCAAGAGAGAGAGTCACATCGGTGGCGACACGACCTGGCAGGCATCATCGTCAGACCCAGGCAAGATGATGATCGCAGCACTGACCCTTTGGGTCTGTATTGTGTACGATGAAATTTACGGTTATCTGTTGTGGGAGTCCTTCATGCTGATATTGAATGATAATAATCACCACCACTGATGGCTATCCTACCATGTAAAGCCCTTGAGCTGTACTTGTATCTCCAACAGCAGTATGGAACGCCAATGCGTCAACACTACTAGAGGGGTCGATACTGGATGGCACGGAGATGTCAACTTCGACGCCTGTGTGTGGCAGCACACTGACTGCAGCAGCAGCATCAGCTACTCCTCGGTCTTCTGAAGCTTGATGGAACTTCCTTACAGTGTCCATCAATTGGCGATGCTCAGCTTCCTGAGGGGAGTGGTGAGCTCTAATAGCAAATCAGTTGTTGAAGTGACCATCTTGTCATAGTCAATGTCCCTTGAGTCTGTATTAAGCATCGTGCTTGCTGTGGGTGGCTCCGTGCCGAGGCAGGAGACCTAGAGGGTATCGTGCCGACTGTTGGGGGATATTCTTGGCAGCTCACTCGGATAACACTATCATCATCGAGGGTGCCTAAGATAGACGAGTGTCGACTGGTGAGTGGGGCAGCAGGGTTACATATCATCCCCATGGTGTCGGCAAACTCAGCCACATGGATACTTGTAATCGGAGAATGTGAAGGGTCAACCAAACAACACCAAGCCAACGATCTCTCCCTACAATCTGACAGTGTAGCTTATTTCATTCAACGACGGCTTACCGTAACACAAGAAGATGTCCCGTTTGTGTTCCTACGAGGAGCTGATGGACGGGGGTTTCACCCTCATCGCCTGGTAATAGATGACTGTGGATGAGGTAAGGAAATACCTCCAAGGATCGGGCAGACATGGGCGCACGTGCAAGGATAGTCAATACGGCGCTGTGATACCATCCTTCCCTAACATATTTCCGGTACGCTATACGAGCTGTCGACGGCGGCGGCGGTCACCTTATCATCGACAAGGAAGAGTGTTTGGTCTCCAAGTGCTAGAATCGACGGCTTGCCCGGAGTGAACCTGTAGAGGTTATACTGAGGGACGTCTCATCCTCCCTCGTGCCTTGCTGCTCCAAGCCATGTTATGTGGTCACCAAGATTGGCCTTCCATTCAGCGGTGAGCCTCTTACCTGTCATCTGAAAGGAACAGTATGCCGAGTATCAATTAAAGAGTACCCTACCAGGGTGGGATCGATGTCAACGTTATCACTAGAGGAGGCAATCAAAGAGTACCTGTACGCCACATAAAGAGTACTTGCCAGAGGCGCAACTTACCGATAGGACTCCATCACCATCTCGGAATTGACGGTGATAAATGAATCAGTAGAAGGCAGGTACCTGATGCAAGGGGGGCTTTCCCTCTTAGAGGGGGGAAGATATGGTTACAATAATGGCCCAGGAATGATAAAGGATGTCTGCGGTAGGAGACGATGAAATGCAAATGCCCCATTGATGTAAAACTGAAGTACACCATCCAGGGATTGAACCTGACACTGCCGTGTACTCCTGTGGGAATCATTACCAACATACACATAATGCATCTGATGAGCTAGCAGATGTTCTATCCGCACCAAAGGTACCACTAACCATGTTATAAGCCGGTCGGGCAAACTTATGTACGTGTATCTTAAGAGGAGATGATTTCCCACTAGTCACCGATGGAGGGCACCTGTTGGAGATCATAGTAGGCCGCGACCGTTGTTGTTGATGAACTCTCTGTAGACTTTACAGGTGATATAGCATAACTGAACACACAGATCAACAAGTATACTCGAGTCTGATGTACACTGCTAGGGAGTAGGGATGAAGGACTGCCAGAAAGTTGTCACGTGTGCCTGCGATGAACCTGATTGGATGCCAACTAGAGATGTTTGGTGTTGAAGTATTATTCAACCGTCCAGAAAGTAGCTGTAGTATGGGTAGATGAAGGTCTGTCTCAATGACCATGTCCTCTACAGTATGCCCTCCTCTTGGACCACCTCTAGGACTGAACATCCGAAGCATGCCGGAGAGGCTACCGGCTATGATCTTCATCTGAGATGGATGGATTTTGTGGCGCAGTGAATATTCCTATTCACCTTTCCAGACGGATCATTGTCTATATTTGCAACAACTAACGCCCCTGCGGTTCCGTCGACTTCATCCTTGCTCTGTGGAGCACTATCGTGTCTAGAGTGCTGCTGCAGCGTCCAAGACCACCACTCCTGGGCTCGGAATAACGACATGCGTTAATGGCTTCATAGCGGCGCAATCCCCATTGACAACACAGGAATGAACGAGCTTAAATGAAATGTTATGTTATCATGGTTATTCCTTCCTAGGAGCAATGTGAACAGCTGACTGACGGACCCTCGAGAGCTCTCTACAATGGATAAAGTTTTGCATAGAGGGGTAGTCATGATGACACTTACCCATTCCGGAAGAGGTCGTATTCGCCAGCTGTGATGACACCCTGGTGGAATACTAAACGAAAATACAGTAATTATATAAATGAACTTATTCTTTTACTCTCTCGCTCGCTTCGAGTCATAAAGTCCATCAACACCTATCAACGAGGTGTCGAATTAGAAGTGTTTGAATGTTTAGCTCACCTGCATCCTTTTTTCTTGGTCGGCCCCGACGATCTGGGTTTGGGCGACATCAAAGATATTTCGAGTACGATCAAACATGCCTCGCAACAACCTCTCCATTAGTGTATGCAACTGAAAAATGTCAAAAGCTAGAGGTGTCAGAAAATCCGGAAGGGATATGGACATATCATGCCCCTAAACTGCGAGCATTGGCAATCTCGGATACTCCCAAGCTGACTGAAAGTCGCAGAGGGAGTTTCGCGGAAGAAATATACGGCCTCCGACAAATCCCTCGCGATAGATACACTCGGCCGGCGGCGGCGGTGGATGTGTTTACAGTGTAATATTAATGTAGACAAAATTGCCGATAATGAAGGTTAGACATTGATGATGCCAGTGATGATGCCAGAGATGATGAGAGGGGGTATGTACACTTATTGTGGGCAGTCGCAATAAAAAAGAAAGCTATGTCTACTGTTGATGATTATGATGATATTATGCATGTTGGATACAGCACTTACCCCAAGTAGAGCGGCCAATCTCATACCAACTTCGAAGTAATAAAAGCTCTTTTGATCAAGTCGCATAACACTAAAGAAATCGGGAATTGGAGCACCAATCTTCGACTCGCACTACAGGCGCTTACGAAGCCTCTAATGTCATCAAACCTTGCATTTTATTATTAAATATTGCCGGTACTTCTTCAATCTGATGACATTAATGATGAAGAAACGGTTTTAATCACTAGAAACGGATGATGACCTCCACAAATCTCCGCAAGTAGAGACCTTCAGCGATCCACAAGGGGAAAGACAACTTGCAGTCAGCCGGTAACTGAGGAGGGCAGAATACGACGTACGAGTTCACTGGCAATGCCAAGTACATGATTAGCATCTCCCTCCGCTCCACTGGAAGAGGCATTGCCAGCAACGCCCTGATCGGTGAAAAATAAGCGAACTTCCTCTTGAAGGGCTTGCATTATTTTCATCTTCCTCCGCTTCTTGTCGTTTCCTTTGATACGAGTGTACCTCAGCAGCTCGAGTGTTCATCCATCCGAGTCCATATGCAGTATCAATAAGACGGCAATCGATGAGTTGCTCATCCTAAACAACGGCGATTCTAGAATGCTGATTTACAAATATACCAAATCACTGACCTGAAGTATCTGGTCTAAATCCCAATAGTCCTTCCTAGCATACTTTGCTCCTCCTCCACCTCCTGTGTACTGGAACCCTCCGCTTGCTGTGGTGTCGGTTCTGACACTACCAGAGGAAAAGACTGGGTCCTCCGAGAAGACATCTTGTGTAAATGATGATGATGATGATGAAGACATTAAACTATCAAGTGTAGGCTCTAACCAGGAGGGTATTGAATATAAAGGAACCTCAACAATAACATATCAACATGAATATAACAGCGATGGTAGTCGGTCGCTCCTAGTTGAAAAGTTTGAACCCAAAATAGCATATAAGGACAGAAACACTCCATGGGGTGCTAATAACACTATTAAACATCGTCTCGCGAGGAAGGCTTCGATGAGCCACCAGTTTTCCGCATGAGTTCTTCCT
This sequence comes from Perkinsus chesapeaki, assembly GCA_013115145.1. NCBI lineage: Eukaryota > Perkinsozoa > Perkinsida > Perkinsidae > Perkinsus > Perkinsus chesapeaki. The sequence goes on along the minus strand of JAAPAO010000004.1, from coordinate 87,742 downwards.
CTTGAACCTAGCAATGCAGGGCACTCTCTCAGAAAGTTTCACACAAACATGCCTACGCTCCTGATAGCTCTTTGCCGTGCCTCCACCTCATCAGTAAAATCTGGTTGCTGCAGGGAAGGTTGCATTATAGCATGCACCACTATAGAGCCTAATAGGGAGCTGACACCTCTAGCTAACCGAGAAGGGTGTACCCATTAGGAGGCTGGTGAAGGCCATTGACGTACTGACGATGAATTGCTTAATGGTGATGCCGTATGGCATTATAAGAAGGGAACTGTGGTGTGTTGAGACTGATAACTACATAACAGCTAGAGGTGTCAGAAACTATAGAGGAACATCAGTGGGAGGTATGCAATGGTGTAATGAGTAAACACTATTAAGCCCAAGTGTCAGTAAAATAACGGCCTTCTTTTTGAAGTCTGTTGAGCTGTACTTCACCACCTGGTGATAATTCACATAATGTTTGCCAAATCTGCATTGGCATTGGATGGCTTTTTCCTCCTAGTATAAGCTTAGTCCTTCCTCTCTCATCGAGCACACTCGTATCAAGACATAGCTTCAACACGTCTTGTATCCAGGTCTTCCTACCCACCAAATGCTCAGGTAAGGAAGCGGCCCCTCCATCAAGCTTGGTGTAGCAATACCCGCCGCCGCCGCCGGTAGAACTGTGGCCATCACGTTTAGTTAAGTCAACAGTCGCTTGCTCGTCTGGCCGGCTCCATGCTACCACTACACTGAGGAGGTCTGGATTGTCGTTCACAAGCGTCTGCCATTCTTCGGCGAAAAGGAAGTCTTGCCCAGGATGGCGATGACCGAGGATAACATCTACACGCCCGAGCAGGTTCCTATGCTCCGCCTGCTGCCAGGCCTCGAGAGCCCTCTTCTGGACGAGCGCCCTAATCGGCGCTACACCTGTTCCAGCGGACATGAGAAGGAGCGGAGTCCGTGGAGCGTCTACAGCGCTGTTTTCGAGGCTTTGGCCCCGCGCAAGTTCGATCCTCACACCATCCCCTTTTTCAAGTTTCGTCAGGTAAGTGCTGGCCAAACCATTCTTCACTCTCAACAGTGGAGTAGTCCTCGTAACGCGGCCAACACACAGTTCGAATTCGAGGCCTTCCAAAGAGGGATGATAATGCAGAGGCATACTATTCCAGAATGCATGTAGTTCTGGGCAACTGGCCAGAGAGTAGCTACGACTGGCTATCGGGGGAATGAGCTCGAGTAGCCTTTCCAGTGGGACTTGAATTTGACGGAAATCCCAAAGGACATCGGCATAGGACATACGCTCCGCCTCGCAGTATTCAAAGCGTTTATTCTTCCCATCCGGAGTGCGGGAGCCGAACTCGACCAATTTGTCTCGAAGCAACTCCAGCTCCTCGGTTAGCTTGGCGTCGCCGTCTTTACACTTCTTCAATGCATCTTTGGATAGTTCCGCCATAACAGAGAAGAAGTATCTTCCCGGAATCGCTGTAATATCCAAATATTTGGAGAACAACTCGCCCAGTGTGATGGCCTCACCACACGGCATTCGTGATCTCAACTCAGCTGATGCGAATCTGGGATCGATAACAATCGTATCGGTTAGATATCGTCCTAGAGTATCCTCAACAAATGGTCTAACAAGATCAATATCGACCACTGGCCAAACCTTGCATACATCACCAGGCCTATAGGACCATCCACTACCAGCAGGCATGAAAAAGTGAAGGAGATGAATGCCCTCCTTCTCAGATCGAGAAGGTGTCAGGCATTCACGCCACAACAGTGTAGCGTGGTTGTGGTGCCGATCGATTAGATGGTCGGTAGGTTCGGAATTGGAAGACCGTACTTTATAAAGGGTCGGCTCTAATGGTTGAGACTTCCGCGGGGGAGCGTTAGGGTCAACTGGAGGCAGAGCGAGCGAATTACCATTTCTCTGACACCTCTAGCTGTTATTACCTCCCAAAAGATCCGCCAGCCACGGATCGAACTCTTGTTCATATCCAAAGTCATGCTGGTCATCTCCACAGCCTAGCCTTTCAAACATATTACAACCGATGTGCTTCAACATACCATACAATCGTCTTGATACTACATTATAGTACTTATACCTAGAAGAAGAGGAGGAGGCTGAAGTAATGGAGAAAAGATGATACGGATAGTTATACAATGTATTATTATAAAAGGGCAAGGCCAAGAGGGCATGGGGGGAAGGCAGCGGGGAGTTATCAAGGATCAGTGTTGAAATGGGCTCCTCAAGGACCAAGAAGTGGTCCTATTGCTGAAAGTGTCCGCGGCGGAGACAACGGAAATTACGAATGTTCCTAGACCAAGAAGGAAACTTCTGGGCCCAGCATCTGGTGATGACTCCGTTGGATAGGTTACACGGATGATCTAGCGGATACTCATGGCGAGCTTACAGATTGTATTATACTAGTCAGTTATAATACCACTCACTACTTTGCTGCTGACCTCACTACTACTTGCTATCTCCCAGACCAAATACTGCACAATCAGGTTTATGTTTGATATCAGCTGCTCCCCCAGCGCCAGCTCGGGCAACTAAACTCTTCAACCTCGTCCAAAACCGAGACATGTTCTCAGGGCAGTCACCCTGACCAGTTGTGGAGACTATAAATATAACCTATAATCCATCAGCAACAGAATGATGATGACACAATGAATCATTAAGCTACAGTCTTCCTTTCCTTGCCGTTGAAGATATCTTCGAATGAGACGGTATCTAACGCCTGCGGCCCACTGAATTGGACTGTATGATACTTTAAGGCTTTCAGTTCACGCCACAGGTCAAATGCTGCCTCCTCAGCTCGACCACTGGCTGAGCCATAATAGACATACACCTTCTGGTGGGAAGGGATCTGTGATGACTTGGCGGCCATCGTTAAAACGTACTATACCGATACTAATAGGTAAATGCATCTGTTAGCTCAGAGGGAGTTTAAGTCATTATAACCGGGCACAAGCAGCAGCAATTGGCCAGCCACTTGGCGATGGTCTACTTCAGAAAAAAAGGAACGTTTGGTCATCACAGCTACGACATGGTAACTAGCAGTGCATGATATGCTTTGTGTTGAAGTCTGTCCCCAACTAAAACGCAACATTGACCATCCAAAAGTGATATCCTCCTCAACAACATACTCGCCCTTGATACCGACGCCCTAGCGTTCGGTTGTGATAAGAATAAAGTATGACAGCAGCAGCATCATCACTAGTGGGCGGCGTGGTGACCCTTATAATAGGCCTCACGACGACGAGCAAACCTAAAGACAATAATGAGAGAGAATGGGTATATGAATAATACTCCTCATTAATGGCATCAACATCGAGGCTCTTCAACCATCTCTTTTCAGCCTCATTATTCCATTTAACCATGGCGTAACCAGGAGTGTTCTTTGGGATCTCACCCTAAATAGAATCAGACTGTCGGGGCTTTAACCACCAGACTTACGTTCTTGATTTGATTCTGCTTCTCAAGCCACCAAGACCACATCCAGTTGGGATTGCGATGACGAGGTATCTAAGAGAAGGTTGACCATGCAAGATACAACAGACCTTCCCTGCTTACCCCGTATTGGCAGGCGGCAGCATATTCGGCGATCCAGAGGACCGCGAGTGAGCCAAAGAGATAACGTGTGAAATAATTACCGTGTAGGAGACGTCTTCCACCCATTAGATATTCAATAACACTGTCAATTCACGAAGACTGCGGCTGACGGCGTTCGCAAGGGCAACGACAACAATTGATCTTTTGGATTTCTCGCTCGCCCTATTATTTGTTTGTGCGTACAGTTAGCCACTTAATAGTATTATGATGTAAGGTTTGAGGGAGATTATTAGTCACCAGTAGTATTCTATAAGCGCTCTCGATGTATCTCAGGTCGATCCATGCACTGAGTAGACAATACTGAAGTTTTGATAGTTGACGGACGTTTGAGCCTACGAGCCCCTGAAGTTAATAGTAGTTAATATTGTATATGCCAGGCTAATAAACGATGTGTATTGGTGATGTAGCATTAGGCAACCAAAACCCTTCAATCATAGAGTTCTTAGTGAGGGGCTAGTTCAGGCTCAGGGTTCGTATCACATTATAGCTACATTGCCTTAACGACGATGTGCAAAGTGCTAGGGATGCTCAATGGGGCATGATCCCAGGTATTAGATCCTGTGAAGGTATCCCACTTCCAAACGGCTAACTCATGATGCGGCCTACAGTATAGCTGCTGCACTTCACCTTTACTGGTAGCCGGTCCTTCATTTAGCCGTAGTCGCCTTCCGTAAATGTCCTTTGCTGCCTACCTCCTCTCCCGCTTCGCTTTCATAAGTGTACACTTTGTCTATGTGTACTGGCTCAATTTCATTATGAATGATCCCTTCGGTATCGGTGGTAACACTATGGACTCGAGGGAAATCCTGCCAGCTGATCAGTGCACCCATTTCGATCCAAAGGCATTTGTGTCGAACATTGGAGCATTTTTGATATTCTCTGGGACACACTCGCTACTCGCTCGAACAGTAGTTAAGAGATTTCTGGGCCTAGAGGACAAGCTCTATGAAAGACCGTTGTTCGCCTTCCTAAGTCCAATAACTTGGTTTCTTAGCATCTATGGTTGGACACCGATAAGTGACTGCAGTCGCTTCGACATCTTCAACATTGGACTCAGTCAAGTGCTCATTTCTGGAGGGATATTCCTATTGGCCAATTTTTATCTTCTTGGTCTTTTCTACGTTATGCCTGATCATGTCTTTGGTACCAGCCGCTACAAGTACTCTGAGGACCAAGAGCATGCTCCGAAGTTGCTCACTACTTTCCCCTACAATCTGGTACGTCATCCCGCGGCATCATCATTCTTATGGATGTATTGGGCTCTCCCCGCCTATACGGTTAACCATTTGCAGCTATCTGCCTTATGGTCGATATATATCATACCTGCTACACTCCTCTTCGAGGAGGGTGGCCTTAGAGGTTCCACAGGAGAATTCGGTGATGCCTATGATGAATACGCCAACGAAGTCCACGCATTTGTTCCTAGCAAATATTCAGTTGCTAAGATTCTTGGATGCCCCATAGACCGGAGGACCGCCCGAAAAACTGCGTGAGCATCTATGAAAAGAGATTTTTTCATCAAGTTCAACAAATCGTCAATTTCGCTGGATTCTGGACCACACCAGCACGGTTAGTCGGCAAGTTTATGTTTCCCAATCGTCATGCTTTGTAGAGAGTCCTCTTATTCTCATGGATGTTGAGTCGTGAAGGAAGATTGAGTTATCAAGAAACAAGACCATTTTTCTCGTGAGTGGACGCAGGATTCATGGCGAGCGGTGCTCTGGGGGGTAGCGCCCTCGGCAGCCGGAGTGCCCGCTCTGTTCGAAGAACGAGCTTCAGTCGAGATTGGCAAGGATTCCTCACTCGAACTCGAATAACTTTGGACTTTGCTGCCGCGGTAGAATAGAAGATGTATCATCATTGAGTTATGTAGCATAATTGTCATCGGTAAATTCGTGAATGTAAGTTTATCGGTCTATTAATACGTGTCCCACTCATGAATCAATATTCACCGATTTTGATCGTTTAACCATGTCGCACCGACCCTCTGACGAGTTCACCCGTCTTAGCTCGCTTCACTGGACCTAGCTGATTAGACTATGCACGTCATCGCTGTGCTCGAGTATCGGCACTGCTGCTCAGTATATCCCTTATGCTACTATGAGATTGAACTACCTCTACAAGTTAATTATAGTATAGCCTACCCACCGATTGGGTTGGATAGCTACCGGAAGTTAACGCTTACTTGTAAACACAACACGGAGTAAAGGCGGAGAAGCGCAACCTCGCACGTTCATGACCATATTGAATATATTCTTTCCTATTCTGATAGAGTATATTCCATGCGGGACATACTCCATTAGCGCGGAAAAAGAATATTGTAGCAGCTCGGTGGAGGATTGAGATGGCCAGCCCAAAACCCATCACGTTCACCATCCTTCACAAGCAGGCCAGTCTGAAGTAGGAACCTTCGATCGCGCGAGTTAGCATCATCTTCCATACCGAGAGAACACTTTTATCGCGAGCCAACTGTATATGAGTACCACGTCGGTTGATGCTCCCGGAGAGTCATCATTGCGATTCACTTGGTATTCCAATTCAATCTGAATGTTACATACTCTAGACCTGTCATCATTATCATTACACTATCCATCACCATATCGGAAACGGATTCATTGGGGGTGAACGACGTTGCGTGTGGAAAACTTATAGTTTGCTTGGTTAGTAAGGCTTGGTAGTTTAGTGGTCCTACCTAACACCACCATGCACTCCATCCTCCTGAAGGCTGTGCTTACCGCGGCTTACTACTCTGCTACATTTGGGCATTTGCATGAGGAACTTCGTTCCTCACGGCCTACCAATAAGTAGGTCGCATCACTCATGTGAACAAACGAAGTGTCGCGTTAGTAAAACCCGTACGGACAGAGGGAGTGGCGCGCCCGCGACACAATGGTGGTGCGCGTCAAAGAAAAGCGCTCAACAACGTACGTGCACGTGCATACTCCTGTTTAGTGTTGGACACGTCCCATTCAAGCAAGCTCCTCCTAATGATGGTAGGCTGTAATAACCAGAACTCGACACTGGTGGATTCATAGAACCTTAAGTTAAGTTAAGTTAAGTTAAGGTCCTTAACTATTAACATATACGCATCAATGGATACTACTAGCGCTAGGGGACACTCGGATTGTTTACTTGCACAATCACGTGCTATGTGACACATACTGTAGGCCTGGGCCGATTCCTGTCTTGCATGCGAACCTTGTAGATGACTGCTATCAAAGACCGAATGGGTCGATGGTGGTACTGTAGTCGGGTGTTCATGCAACCCATCGGAAGAGTTCCTCTACCTATGACGTGAGATCTACCTTGACTCAAGGTAGATCTCAAGGTCCTTGAGGAAGAGGACGGTTATATTCCTTTCAACTTCGTCAAGATCCTTACATCAGGTTGCGGAGATAAATTCTCCGTAGCAAGGGCGTGCCCCCGCCCACCAGAAGGCTTCGCAGAATATACACACAGTGTGTAGGCGATATTGTGTTAATTGTCCCATAATATTCTTCCTGTCCCCATTGTGGTGATTTCCCTCTTGACTTAACAAAACCATTGTTAAAGGGATACGGAGGAGAACTTCTTAAAATAAAAGGAATACTACGTGTTACAGAAGGCTAGTGAGAACAGGTATTGCGCAGCTTAGCTCATAATACATCACACAATTAAGGGACAATCATTGTGTAACATCAACAGCTTCCTCAGTTCACTACATAACAGCCCCTTAAAATGAGATAGCAAGCAATCACATTCTCGCAGACTTCTTAGCTCTATCAGCAGCTTCATTAGTCCAGTCTTCAGCTCTAGCTCTCTTTGGGGCACGAACTTGCAACTCCTGGTCCTCACTCATTTCAGAGGGAGCCTCCTCTTGTGGGACATCCGGGGATGGAGCAGATACATTTCCATCAGGATGATGTCGTTTACAATTACCAAGCCAATGAGTCTCTACACCATTAGGAGTAGTGATCATAACATGTCGTCCTCTTACGGCCAATACCGGAAACGGTCCTCGAAAGGTAGGAGCTAGTTTATGTACACGTTCAGTGAAAACATAGACTAACTCACCAGTCTTCAAGCCACTTTCATATTTTCTGACAGGAGATGACCTTTCTCTTTGGGAAAGCCACTCCTTAACAAATATACCAAGAAGTCGCTCACAGTGACTACTGACACTTTCAGCCACCCTCATTGAGCCCAACACAGAGTCTGGTCTCGTCAATACCAAGGAATCATCTGCTCCCTTCATGCATGGCATTGGAAGAATACGACCATAGAATAAAAGAGCAGGACAGATACCACTCTGTCCAATCTCACCATGATTCACCAACCATTTCACCTGCTCCAATACCATCTCGTCAGACCAGTCAGAACCTCCATCACTGAGCACTAGTTTTCGTAGAGACTCTAGAATAATTCTATGACGTCGCTCATAATAACCTCCAGCCTGTGGGTGATTGCTTGGGTGTATATTCCAAGATATACCAGCATCTTTAGCCCATGTTTGTATAGCTCTAGACGAAAACTCGCCATCAGAGAAGCATATTCTAGGAAAACCGCAGCGCATAAAGATAAGTACCATACCTCTAACCAAAGATTCGGCCTTGGTATCAGGAATGGGAGTGAAATCACAGAATGCCGTATACCAGTCCGTGCAGGTCAATAGTTTACCACCAGAACCAACATGTAGTACGTCGACTCCAACTCGTTGCCATGCTGCTGCCATACCTTCCACAGGACGCCGCGTCCCGTGAGGTGCAAGCTCACGTCCTTGTTTGGTAGCGGTGACTGGGCACACCTCACAAGCTTGACAAATACCACGGCATATATTTCCCATTTTTGGAAACCAGCCCCAGTCCGAAAGGAGAAACTTCAGCTGTTTTGTATTAGCATGACAGTCAGCATGAGCTTGCATCACTAGGGTCTTTCGGCAATGAACGGGAATTAGAAGCTGCTTGACAATTCTGCCAGTAGGGCTAAACCTTTGAACCCTAAATATAACTCCATCATCGTCAGCAATGAAACCACTACCTTTCACCAACGCTTGGCATTCAGGACAAGTCTGCTGTGCCTCGCGAACCTCATCAAGATCACAATATCGGGGACACTGGAATGGCTCAATCGCAATGTCATCGTCACACTCATTATTAGTAGCAATAATATCACTCGTCATATCATCCAGAGAGCCTAACAAGCTATCGATAATGTGCAAAGGATCGTCATTAGTGATATTCCCCACAGCAAGATCCTGTGGTAGGACTCTAGCCATTGAGTCTACAAGCAATACAACCGAGAGCCTAGGTACCCACAAGGTAACCGCAACAGTACGATGATATTCAGCTATCATTCTTAGCTCTAGCTCATTGTTAGCATGATCGTTCTCTACCGTATGCCAATAACGGTCTCCGACAGTATTGGCATTGTCTCCAATCATCACCACCGGAGAGGTGCATAATGGAAGGAACCTATGCAAGGCCAGCAATTGGGCTTTCCTTTCTCGGAAGGTTGATGAACGAGCCATATCCTCTACCGTCACCAAACCACCATCGAGAGAAAGCGGGAGTAACAGACACACTTCGTCGTTGGCCAGCTGAATATCAAGCTCGGAACACATCCTTAAAGCCAAGGCATCTAACGCTTGATGCCAACCAACAGCGTGAGGACCAAAGTGGGCGACTTCATCCTTCTTTACGACAAGCAGCTGGAATATAATAGCGGCCCAGGCGTCTTTATTGCAATCCACCATAATAGCTGTACCCATAACGTGACAACCATTACCATTTCCAAGAACATAAAGACACGCTAATCCACTCAAGTAATATCGAGCTAGCTGCTTGACTAGGGATGTTGCCTTCGAACTTCTAGGATCGACTCGTTGAAGTCTACGTAGAATAACCTTAGCATCAGGAGAAAGCCATCTTGATAGCCATTGAAACCTACCAGACCAACTTCGGATCCAGCTCTTCCTGAACTCCAAGTCATGGAACTTGCTGAAGCTTGCACAACTTTCTTCAATGGCAGCGTCAGTCAAAGAAGGTACTTTCACTTTCGGAAAAACCTCACTTCGATAACAACGAATACCACAAAAATCAACAATATCACCAGCTTCACATTTGTGTAGTGCCACCATAAAACCATACCGAGCAAACAAATCGACCACAACTTCTTTCGCTTGTAATACACATCTCTCATTCTCCCCTCCTATCAATATGTCATCTTGAAAATGACCAAGCCGTATCGGCAAACCCATTTTTCCACAGATGACTCTAGCTTCATCTAGAATAGAACCCACAACCCTCGAGAATAGTATCGGACTATAGCGCCATCCTTGTGGAAGAACTACACATACCCATAGGTGCTCATTACCATCTTGATCTGTGGTCCTACAAGCAAACAAAGGCCACAGATTGCTATCGAGATGAACCGATGAGAAGGCATCGCTTAGGTCTACTTTGACAAAATACCGTCTCATTGATGGTGGCCATAACCGTAGAATATTAAGAGCTCCATCTTGAGATTGGGTGATGTCGGTATTCCTCTTCGTGGTCTGAGCGATGTCGGACTTCATGACCCATACATAACCATCGTCTTTAATAAAGACTCTTTATCGGGTGGGGATCTCGGTACAAGCTGCATACTGTTGAGCTTTCTCAAATCGAGAGTAACCCTAAAGCGGGCCTTAACCTCCTCATCACTCATAGTGCAGATATCCACCTGCGTTAGCGGCTTGGCCGAACCATGCTTCTTATCGACCAATACTACTTCATTAATCACCGTAGCTTCTTCAACAGTTACCTCACGAAACTTACACTCTCGAGCTGCTATGCCGATTCTCCGATGGATAGCCATCTCACGAGTTCGGTTACGCTTCCGTCGGGGCTCGGTAAAGGGCATAACCGAAATTCCACTGAGAGCGGGACAGGAAACCGTGAATCCACTATCAGAATGCGTAATAGCGCATTGATTTCTCACATCGATAGGATGTAGAACGTTGATCTTCTCATCGTACTTGTCATGGAATGTAGTCGGGAGAGGGTCTTGAGCTCTACCGGTCGTTCCATCAAGGCATTCTATCAATATCCTATAATGAAATCCGGAGACAAGCCTTCAATCACCTTGACCTCAACATTCTCCACAAGAGTAGATTTCACTTCGTTCTCAATGTTCACTTTGAAGCAACCAAGTACTTGAGCACACTCACCGTTACCAAATTTAACGTTGCTACAAGAGTTGAGGGATTCACCAATTACATCCGCCGCCACCATCTCTCTAAACAAACCCGCATTGATATATGCAGAACCATGTCCGCCAGTATCAAGTAGGGCAGGAAGTTTAGCAGCATAACCAATATCACCATTTGCTTGCCTTATTATGAGGTCCACAGTACATGCACTGTCTCCTGCAAGAGCCAGTACATCACCAACCACACCAAGCTTCTCAAACCGTTTACTATCAGCGCTGTTAACAGAGGAAACCTCCTTCTCAGCCTGAGGTTTAGCAGCTGAAGCAGGAACTGAATTTTGGGACGTATCTGGCTGAGTCGTCGAAGTGCTCGAAGGGGGCGCCGCAGTGGTCGACCGTAAGACAGGGCAGTTACGTCGTAAATGTGGGCCGTCACAATGCCAGCATCGGAAGGGTCTCTTTGATCTAAACGTTCCCGGACCATTCACTTCAGCTTGTGAACTCGAAGGGACTTCTGCAGAGACATTAATAGTTGCTGGAGTAGGCAGTGCCTACTAGGCACTGGAGCCGCTTGTGCAGGTTGATCTTCATCCACAACAGCGTTCACTGTGGAGTCTGTACCTGCATTGGCTCCCTCCCACAAAGTCAATTTAGAACATAGGTCATTAACATCCCTCACGTGAGAGTAGGTAGCCTTGACCGTCTTCTGATAGTTAGGCTTCAAACCTTTAATGAACTTATCCAAGATCTCGTCTTGAGTTATAGACAAACCAATACATTTGCCTTCCATAATTCCTTCTCGTAAACGGCCAATATAATCACCAATTGGCTCATTACTACGTTGCTTAACCTGTGCCAGGCGATTTCGGTAGCGAATACTATCATTCGTTACATCAAAAGCTGACCGTAAGAAGCTCTCAGCAGCAATGAGACGATCCTCTATCGAACCCTCCAATAGCAAGTGTTTCTCCTCAAGGATATCGGTCAATTCACTCGTAACACTTTGAGAAAGACACCTTAAAAGAAACCGCCAGCAGTTATCAGGAGAGAGTCCATATAGTTTACATGTCTGCAGCCATTCACGTAGAAAGAAAGAAACAGGTCTTGGGTCACTTCGTCCCGAGAATAGCTTGCCACCAGCAGGCAATGGCAGTGTAGACACCACTCCCATAGATCTCACATTAGTAGCTTCATCAGTCAGAGTTTGCCTATCAAAATGATAGTCAGCTGCACTAACAGTGTCATTGCGGCTGGTTTCTGAGGGAGCAACAACTTCTGGAAGATGTACATGATATCTACTCACATTGCCGTCGGGGTGACCTTGTTGCAAATGTCTAGCACTAGTCGCCTTAGTAGATGTGAACGTGTACCAAAGATGTCGCAAGTGCAACATCTTATTAGCATCTTCACCAGAAACTTTACCAATCAGCAAATCAACCTCATCTTGACGAAGATAAATGACATAACGTGCGTCCAAACCAGTTGCTTCGGCAAACTCCTGGCAGTCTCCTCCGATAAATCATCAATCCTGCATCGGGTACCAATGTGGTGATTTCCCTCTTGACTTAACAAAACCATTGTTAAAGGGATACGGAGGAGAACTTCTTAAAATAAAAGGAATACTACGTGTTACAGAAGGCTAGTGAGAACAGGTATTGCGCAGCATAGCTCATAATACATCACACAATTAAGGGACAATCATTGTGTAACATCAACAGCTTCCTCAGTTCACTACACATGAACACAATTACGCTAAGGCTGACTTCGGTAGCTATGTTCCCTTTAGTGGCATAACAAGTTCTTTCCTGAACTGCCTGACTGTTGCGTCATCACTACTGCAAGTGGTAGCAGCTCCTGGTTCCCAACGGCAACTTCGAACCTCACATACTGGTATTTGTAAGAATTGGTGGCGTCTACGTTAAAGGTTACTCCAAGTCCCTTGTCTAGTAGTGGGTTGACAATAGCGAGAATTGAAGCATGGTTTGAGAAGTATCGTAGTATCGCGGCGTTCTACGCATGGAGTGATGATGACTCATCATCACTCATCTCATCATTGATGAGACCTATAAATATATTCCGTTACTTCTGGAAGGCTCTGTTCTTGCTGCGTATGATGGTTTACCCGTTGAGGATAAGAAGGATCTGAGTAAGGTCAAGAACCAACTGATCCAGCGATCGTTGATGAAGGATGTCTTCGAGGACTTTACCTCTAGAGTTCTGCTTCCGTCGGAGTCATTATTGGATTATAGCTCACGGGTATGTTTTGGTGGGGCTGAAGTGAGAAAAATTCTTACAAAAAACTAACTATACTACCTGATAGAGAAAATTACGGGGATTCAGGATATATATGTCACGCCGTTTCAAACGTTTTTTTACAAGAAATTTCGCTCGCCCAAAATTCTGCGCGCTTTTTACTACGTGCCTGCGCGCTAAAAGTTGTATCAATGAACGAGTACAGTGCCGAAAGTTTCGGCACTGTACAACGGCCCGAAACCCGAACACACGTACACCGGCAGCTCACGAAGAAGCACCAGCACTAAAACATTGATGAACAACGACGAAATATGCCAGAAAACGCAATATCCTGACTATATTCAGCCATCTAGCTTGCACCAATCTGGGATTGATTGAACCAATCACCACCTGCGACCGCCCCCTTTCCATGATCAGGCTAGTGAATACTCGCTCTGTAAAAGACCGAAAGAGGAGTGAAATATCAATCAGACCTCCAATAACCAGTTATACTCTCCAATGTCCCAGTTCCCTCTAGCCATCCCACCTGAGGTGTCTGCAGCTTGTGACGCGCATCACGTCGCAAAGCTATATTGTGTTTGCCGTTTTTGTTACGGTCGGATTCCTCCTACAGCGGGGAAGGCGAGAACCAGTCCGCGAGGCAAAACTACCTGCGAGCGAGCTGTAGAGTTCTATGACATCGACTTCATAAGCGAGCTGGCTAATTTACGGGTCCCGAAGGTCCTGTGCCCGTCCTGCCAGGTTCGTCTTAGTGGTTTAGCACTCGGAAAGCTGGATGTGAACGAATGGAGAGAGCAAAAGCGGTTCTTTGTCCAAGCTCCAGTGAATACCTCCGATCCACTACGTACTAGATCGAAGGATATATGCTCGGTAAGCATACCGACAAGGGCCAACAGTACCGCCAGTCATCCATACGATGATTCCAGCAGCTCCAGCTCATCAAGTGGCGGTGTCGAGTGATACAACTCGGTATACTATATATTATGATCAGTTGCAGCTATTAAGCTATTATATTGCGTTGTCACCAACCCAAAACTTGGGTCTAGTACGGTATGCGTGCGCAGGCACGTAGTAAAAAGCGCGCAGAATTTTGGGCGAGCGAAATTTTTGTAAAAAAACGTTTGAAACGGCGTGACATATATATTCTGAATCCCCGTAATTTTCTCTATCAGGTAGTATAGTTAGTTTTTTGTAAGAATTTTTCTCACTTCAGCCCCACCAAAACATACCCGTGACGCCGTAGTTGGATGATCCGCGGATGAGTGCGGAAGAATGAGAGTTTAATATCAGGTTGGCGGATCCGCTAGATAGGAGTGGCGTAAGAATGCGGGAATTTGTTGATTGCAGAGGGCTTCCTATGCGACAGCCATGTACCGAAAAGAACAACTGCCCATGGTTGAGGACCGGTGACGTTCTGAAGCAAGCAATCGCCATATGCGAAGCGTTCGACATATCTGAGGAGAAGGTAACAATGTCCATTGTACGTTACTGCCTAACTCAGCCTGTACTTCGGATATCGATTTGAAACTTGTTAACTCCTGCTAGTTGAAGGAATATGTAGCTGAAGTTCAGAACGAATATGGCAGGAAAAAACTGAGTGGTGCAACTAATATATTGTCTATCAATGGAGGAGCTGACCCATGGATTTCTGCCTCGATAACTGAAGACCAGGTCGGGGTCCGAGCCCTTGTGGTAAGCATTGAAAATCCCGTCTCGCTCAATTCCAAAAGTGCGTGGTAATTACTGTGCACGAGTCAGACGTTATCGCATGATAATGCGAAGTTGGCATCTGTCTGAGGTTCGCTCGAGATGTAGCAGACCTGAGGAGATATTCGCTCCTCAGGTCCTCCTATTAAGTGGTGCAAGTTCTCGATGGCAATCATGACGGTAAAATAAACCTTGAGGAATGGGTTGAGTAATTTACTTTGGGTTCAAAACCCACAAGTTGTGGGCCACAACTTTTCGCGATTGAATTGAGGAGTCTGCAAAGAGTGAAAAAGCGGGAAAAAATGAAATTTTACGATGATCTGAGACTCAGATTCTGAGTTACGAAATATCGTTATAGACCATATGCAATTCGTTGACTCAAGTTGACTACAGCATTTCCCGCTCATCTTTCCGACTCGCGCACTCTTATATCCGACTGGCGCGCATCAAATATCCGGAAAATCATTAAATTATCCGACCCGCACTCAATTATCCGATTCGATCACGAAGAAGATCCGAAAAACCGCACCCAAATATCCGGATGCGCGCGCTCTTATATCCGACCGATTCGTGCATCTCAATTATCCGACCATCATCAAATATCCGATACACCATTTTCAATGTCGCAGAGAACTTATGACCGGAATTCAATTATCCGATTCACGCATCAATTATCCGAGCAACATAACTTGTGTTACATAAGACTAGGTTTTCCTGAGAAACGTATCAGAGCAGAGTGCTTCATGACTGCATCAGTCACAGTTTACATAGCAAAAGGCTGCCGCACTCGTAACTTACGAGGGCCTCAAAACCCTGCGTTTTAAGCGCAGGACTTACAGTCGTAGACTTACTGAAGTAACAGTTACTCAGTAGCACTGTAAGGCTAACAGACGGTTAGTAATAGTACAGTAACAACACGATTGACTAGAGGGGGCCGCAGACACCACCCGGGCATCGCCGGGCACTCTCGCGGGCCGCCCCGACTTTGCCGGGCAGAGCCGGGTACCTCACAGTGAGGCAATTGCCGGACTGCCGGGCGGGTTACGACGCTCATCCTTTCTTGCACTTCATCAGTCATATTTCAAATATGACTGAGGGAGGGCAAGGAAGGTGATTCCCGGGCCCATGTATGATGGGCACGCCGAGTATGACTGATATCTTTGACCCCTAACTTATTCCTTTTTCTGGCAAACGTTGTGTTGTGTCCCAGCCGGGTAAACTCAGAAGCCTGATAGGCTATCGATGGCAATTCATAATCTGCAATACAACACACACAGTCTGAAAGGCTCATACATTCAATGTATGGCCGGATTCCGGCTAAGTTGTATTTCACAGTAACAATATGATCGTACGTGTTGGACGAAATGTTATATTCTAACCAGATGTCCCATCATTAGGTTGGCACGTGTAACCCGATTGATAAGACACATACAATTTTGGTGTTATACCGAGAGCAGAATTGTACCCACAGATTAACTGAGTATGGGCTCGAATGTTTTAACCCCATACTTAGCTCACTTCACACTATTCTTTCAGTCTCGTAAGAAGTTGAGCTCAATTCGGGGCATATTCTACTAGCACCACTAATAATATAATACTAGCGCTGAGACAGATATATGCAATGTCGCCAAGCAAGAAACCGTCACGTTCACCATATCTCCACAAGCAGAAGACCCTGAAATAAGATAAGTCGCTCGAGTGACTGATAACTATAATCACCTCAACATATATCCATCAATAGAGTGCAACTACTCACTAGTCACTGTCCTACTACACCTAGCAGAATCCACCGACACAACCGAGAGCCTTTGCATAGCTATTAGTTGTCAACTACCAAAACGCAAAGGTCCGGAGGTGCGACACCACAATCTTCTGATCTGAAGTATAGTTTCTCGCAAAAAAATTGCGACTGCTTCACAGCCTCACACAAATCTAAAAGGAAGGCCGACTGACCGGTTTGGTCTTTTTAAACGGCCCGTTTGCAATCGACTAGTAGCTGTTGGTTATCATCCTTGAATTCACAGTGCCAAAGAGTTTATATCGTTGCACCCAACATCTATGCCAGGCCAAATAAGTAAGCGTTTGACAGAAGAGAGTATCCAGATAAAGAGTTGTAGGAATGCACCGTTTTTGCTACACCTTTTCAACCCCTATTCCGATAATAGCAACTCCGATCTCGACGGGCGAACGAAACGTAGGTTGAGATTCTCGTTTAGGAACTTCAATTTCGCCACAATTGTCTAGGAATTCCAATTTCTGAACTTGAGTGGAAGCGATTTCGAACTCAGGAACTTCAAATTCGGCGCATACACTCGATAAGGATGACCCAGAAACAGAAGATACGATAGACGTAGCTAAGATAACGTTCCGTAGATAGTCACTGGGTGACTCATTCACCGTGAGTGCCAGCCTCCGACAGGCGTGTCTTCCATGTTGGCGGCTCTATGGAGTATAATCATGAGGTGTAGTCAAATCATTGCTTGTAGATAATGCACTGATCTGGTTTGAGTTGCTGGTCCAGCCGCAGCGTAAGTTTGAGCATAGGTGACGCTTGCAGTTCAGCAGCTCCAGGGAGCTCCATCAAAACGGTGCGTTCCACTGCCCAACTATACATTCTTCTCTACCCGTCTGATAAAATATCAGCTGCTGATAATCAGCTGCGACTCCTTGGTCGAGGTTAAGCTCTAGTTGAAGGGAATTCTTGTAGTTGTTGTGTCGTTGTAGCGCAACAGGGCAATTAGAAGGATAAATACGTATACTTATAATTAGTAGCACAGTAATAGTAGGGACATCTAGCGTAACATAGCCTAGCTCTGGCATTGTGTGGTACAGGTTTCCCCCCCATAAAAATACCACCAATAACAGAGCAAGTCCACAATACAAAGCACTTATATCAACAATAGCTTCATACATTATAAAGTCAATCTGAATCTGAGGCTTCATTCAAGGAATCTTCACTGCCGGAATCATCAAAATCATCGCTCAATGGTAACTCACTCCTGATAACCGCCTTCAAGTCTCTAGAGGATCTAACCGATCCATCATCCAATTCCCAAGAATTGTTCCCTCTTCTTGTGGTCAAAACAAGTGGACCTTCATACTGAGCTGACCGCTTTGTACGTTTCTCTTTTGGAATACGTACCCATACAGCTTGCCCTGGATATAAAGAAGCATTTGACGAAGATGAGACCGGGAGCCTTGCAGCCATATCCATAGATTGCTTTTCTCTCATAGCAGTCCAATCGTCGTTGTTGTTAGCGCATCTCATATGGACTGTACCATCCAATGGATTTGGTGGATCATAGGTTAGTAGTACTTGATGAGGACTGAGCTTGCACCGTCTTGGTCGTGAGTTACATACTTGTGTTGCATCAGCCACGAGAGTACACCAGTCCAACGGAGAGAATGTAGTTGCACCTATATCCAATCTGCGCTCTTCTGCCAATAATCGTATACGCAGATTAAGATCTTTGTGTTGGCGTTCTATAAGACCATTGAACTGTGGAGCTCTTATCGGGCTGAAAGTCCATTGGGTTGAATCCATAAAAGAATTCTTAGGTAGCTTCTCAACGCATGCTTTGAATATTGAACCATTATCTGAAGTCACCTCAGATATAGTTACACCAAATAAGGAACTTATTTGCGCCAAAAACTCGACCACTTGGCGTGACGTAAAAGACTTCTCTGACGCAATTGTACAGAGGAAGGAACTATACTCGTCAACCAAGGTTAATATAAATAATCGCTGGTTTCGATTAGTGACTATCCACGGCCCCACTTCATCCATAGCAACTCTCTCAAACGGTCTTGTTGCCTGCCTTCTCAGACCAGCTTTTGCTTTCAATTGCAAGTCACCAGGGCTTGTTTTATACTTCTGGCACTTCTCACATGATGCAACAATGGTGGCGCAATCTTGTCGTACATGGGGCCATACATAGTGTAAGGTAACTCTTAAGTAAGTAGCCATAATTCCGTCATGTGCAAAATGGTGGAAGAAGGAACATATCTGGCGTTGTAGTATGCCGGTATCGTCAGTCACTCGTCTTCTACCATCTTCTTCCTCGTCAGACTTGTCGTCAAGAACGTTCAGAATCCGACGCCGTTGAGTATCTAATGCTAGTACCTTAGGGGTGGTGGACGGGATAGAAGTATCATCTGTTTGTACAGCTGCAGCATGGTTAACTTCTTCACCATTAGGTTCAGTTAGGCACTCACTATCAGCGGTATCTTCCACATCAGAGTGTTCGCTCACTTCACCTTCTGAATTGTCATCGTTCTCCTCAATACTAGGATCTTCATTATGGGTTCGGTACTGCTCAGGTTGCCGCTCTTCACCTTCATCGTCATCCTCTATATTACCAAAGGCTCGCGCACGTTTTTGTGCACGAGTCATCACCGCACTCACACCCTTCTCATCTTCGTTAGTTCCAGATTGGAAGATAGTGAAATAAGTCTTGAGAGCCTCATTCAAAACATCACACCTGGTAAGTTCATCTGCTCTATTTTGGTCGGTAGGGATATACTCAACTTCAACAGGTTCCAACAACTTCCAGTGATTAAGTATTGGTAGATAGTGATCTTGATGTAAACCACCAGATACCCTGTGAGTCTTTGCAACCTTTATGGCAGTTCGATTATCACAGCGTAAGGTAAAAAACAGCTTGTGTCCAATGTACAGTTCAAGCGTCCTCATCATCTTGGCTGCATACACCAACGCCATTAACTCCTTGACCGAGATATGTAGAGATCTTGAACGCTCGTCACGTAGCAGGATTTGACGCTTGAATAGAGGAACTTCATCGCTATCCATGGCGGACTTCTCATCTGGAAAAACAACAAATCCCAACATATACGCAGACGCATCTACGTGAACAACCAGTGGTACTTTTGGGTCACTATCTGGAAGTAGTCGATGGACCTTTGGAAGTTTCATAGTCAATGCTAGTTGCTGTAATGTAGAACAACATTGGACCACATAATCTGGAGCAGGCAAATCCCACGAGCGTGAGTAACTCACTGGTTTTTTGCATTCCTTCACGGAAATAAGTCGTTGCTTTCCCACCATTGATTGTAGTAGGTTACGAAAAGGGGTCACGTGTGGTGGTAGCAGATCTTCTAGAGTAGTTAAGCATCCCAGAAACCCCAGACAATCTCGTAAAGTTGGCTTCTCGCTCCAGGAGAACTCACGAAACTTTTTCCACTTAGCGGGGTCGGCAGTAATAAAAATACCATAATCGTTGAAATTAATGCCTAACGTATGAGAATCTTCACGATCATTCACCACCTGGACTTTAGAGGGCTTGAAGTGAAGGCTATACTTTTCACCAACAGTATTCACATTAGAAATGACCACCGAAGCTAGCTTTAAATCCACCAATTTCAAAAACAAACTTAAATCATCCATAAAGTTCTTAGCCTCGCCAGCTGAATTCTCTTCAACTGAAGTAGGCCAGGAACTGTCTAATAGTGCCAGTGGATTATCTGGAAGCGGTAGTAGCTGGTCATTCACAGCGATATCGGGAACCATAGGGGTTTCCCCCTTACATCTCACTTGTGTAGGAATTATCTGGTCAACGTGCCTAGCAATCATGAACTTAACCGACTCTTCCAGCACACATGGCGAGAGGCTACACCCATATAGACACCGTAGAGCACGTGCTCTTACCAGTTGGCTATCCTTTTGGTAGCTTTCGGGAAGGAGTACAGTCATAAGGCTGCTCAGCCTTTCACCTGTCCGTAGGGACATAAACGCATCGCTTATATCTAGAAGCACAATCAATGGGGCAGAACGCATTAGGTAGAAGATTTCTTCTATCTTGCATTGTCTAAAAAGCAATCGTCCAAAAAATGAGAGGACACGATTTAGTTGTAGGCTTGTAAACACCGGTCTAGTTCTTGGGGAAAGTACCGGATAGAGGTTTGACGTAGTAGTCATCGGGTATAAACTACTCTTCTCGGGCGGAATAATTTCAAGCTTGCCTTTGTCGAGGAAGTCGTCTAAGATCACCTTCACTTCGGCTTTAACCGAATCATCGGCTTGTAACATCTTTTTATGGTGACGGAGTGGACGTGGTTTTAGTCTCTTGGCCGCCTCTACAACTTCAGGTCCAACTTCTGCTATGAACTCCATCTTTGAATCGTCGATTTCTGCCGGTACCACACCAATACGAAGCCAACCATCATCTCTGATAATGTGCATTTCAGGCCACGAAGTTGTTGTCTTGCCACTTCTTCTATCAACTGCATCACCGACAGCGTTCACGTTGGCTAAAACCGAGAAAGTAGTGCTCTGAGCATCACCAGTGACAATATCTTGTGGTTGAGAGTCCAAGTAATACAAAGGTACATCTGGTAGTCGAAGTAGTTTTTCGACGGTACCGTTCACATGCCGAGCAATTCCGGCTGGATAGTCAATCACCAGTTTATCGGTTACGTCAGTTCCCGCCAACGCTTCAATTCCTGTTGGTAGCTTATCTACTACCAAGAAAGGGGTAGTTTGACCGAATAGGGGGAGTCGAACACACTCTGTGCCATGGAATGTCTGTGCATTCGCCGCATAAAACTCTAGTGGCTCATTTAGTTTGAACCTTACATACTCCTTCGGAAGATAGTCAGCAGCTGATCTTGATATCATAGAGTGTTGAGAACCAGAATCCAACAAACAAAGTAAATTAAACCGTGAGAGTAAAGGTACAAAGCTCAAGGGCGTCATCTGTGAGCTCTTCTCACGCACTACTAACCCCTTCGCAGCTGATGATTGTGGTTTAACCTCCTTCTTTTCTGGTGTGGTTATTGATGTCTCTGGTTCACTTGATGTAGCAGTTAGCTTTTTCAGGTCGACATTGATATGCTGGAACCAACAATCATCACCATGAGTACATCGACCTTTTAGGAAACGGAAACAAATACCATTCTTCTTATTTGTGTCGCTTCCTTTAGTAGATTGAGTCGTTCCAGATGAAGTACTCTTACCCGTTGTCGTTTTTGATGGGGCACTCGTACCATTGGTCTTATTGTTATTGTTCTTACCATTAGAAGACTCGAAAGTTGCCCTTGTTAAGACGAGTCTTCTCACAGCAGCATATCCAATCTTAGGGTCCCTTGCCAATTCATCCGCAATCATATCTCGTAGAGTCTCATCCTTCAAATTGTTCCTTAGGACCGCGATTCGTATCTCATCTGGGACCTTAAAGGACAACGTTGCCATTTGGCGTAGAAGGGAGTCATGCCTTGAGACAAAGTCCTTCATTGGCTCTGAGGCTTGCTTCGTAAAAACCCACTGTTCAAAGCACGTACTCAATGACAGACCAGATTGGTGGTGTTCAAATAATCTTTCCCAAAGTATACTGGGCGTAGTCACTGCACCTTGGCGAATTGACCTCCAAATATCTTCAGTTAGAGAGTATTGCATCACATAATATTCCAACCAGTCGCCGTCGTCAGTGCCATCTCTACAATCGGGTTCCAAGTCAGCCACTATGTCCATAACCGAACTACGATAATCAAGGCAACTTCTCTCATCACTAATGCCTTCCCACAATTTATAGCCTTTGGTTTTGATCTCCTTCTGTACGGTCTCTCGTAACCTACTTCTCGACGAATCAGTACCAGAACCAGAAGAGTTGATAGAGGAATTAGCGGTAGAGCTTAAAGGATGAGCCTTGCCTGAAGTTGACAAAACTCCATCACCTTGTGACTGACCATCGATAGTAGCTACATGAGAGTCTTGACTATTACTCCCACTGTCGCCCTTATCGCCTCGCACAAGGCGTATTAGTTGTCGCACTTCTAAGCGTTCTTTTAAAACTCGTCCTTTAAGTAAATCTTGTAGTTCACCGTCTTCCAAATACTGAATCAACTCCAAGTCAAAGCCCAATAGCTCCTGCAGTCTCGCAGATCGTTGTTGCTGAACTTCGTCGGTCATGATGAGAATTAGCACGGGTTCTTCACCACCTGTAGCGCAACAGGGCAATTAGAAGGATAAATACGTATACTTATAATTAGTAGCACAGTAATAGTAGGGACATCTAGCGTAACATAGCCTAGCTCTGGCATTGTGTGGTACAGTCGTGTAGGACATTTGAGATTGCCGCTCTTGTTGCCTTCGTAGTAGACATGGCCTCTGCCGGAGCGGCTGCACGCGCCATAATCCACAGCTTCCATTGGGATTCTTGCTAATGAGACGTATCATCTTTACCGACTGATACAGTGGAGAAAGCTTCTTTTCACGGGTGCGCCTAATGAAGTTTGGCAGGGCATTTGCAGGATTGATAGTTCCTACTCGAGGACAACATGTACCGCATGTTCCAGGAACAGAAATGTACCGTTCTGTTCATCGTGGTTCTCAACTCCATCGCATTTGGGCATATAGATAAAGAACCATCTGTCATTAAGATCAAGAAGGATACAGGTGAAGATATGTATGTTAGACCTCTAGGTATATGCCTAGCTAGGTCCGTGTTAGATACTTCCCTCTCGACCAAGGTCCTACTAATGATGGTGAGTTGAACCATATTCATCCCTACTCTTGCCGCTCATACGGAAGTATTAGGTGGGTATTACGAGAAACATATCGGGCATTGCGAAACAGACGGCCAAAAGATAGTCGGATGCAAGTGCGAGCCCGGGCTCGTTCTCTTCGGTTATGTAGGGTCTGGCTTAAGAGCAACAAACAGTCGTTGTCCTTTCAGCTTGACCCTCGATGGGTATTTGTGTGCGGGAAGCGCTGCACCGACGGAAGTTTGTGTCCTACACCACCAAAAGGTCATGCAGAGTGTATCTACACTTTCTGTGGCTTGACGTGCTCCTCCAATTCAGTAAGAAGCTCCATCCAGTCCAAACGGGCATACATTTTTTGTAGGACTGTATTGATGGCGCGGTGTGCACCAAGAGGAGGGACCGTGAGGGACCCGTCTGCCTGTACAGGACCTGAAGGACAATCAGTTCAGAGCATAGTGGGATAGGCTGCTTTCACATAAATGACAGCAATTTATTTCATTGTTACATTTTTCGGTCATTTCTGATTCCACAATGTGGAGTTCAGCTTCTACCCTGATCAGATTTCTGTGTTCAGTGCGATTTCTTCCTGTCAGAAATGTAAAGCTAAAATCAAGTCACAAACAAGCCCGAAACAGGGCAGCTAATCGGCTAAGGCTGGAAAACTGCAACATTCACTAAAACAAATCAGCCTGCTGGTCGACAGTGTAAAGTTAGCGGTTTCATGCACACTTCAACACAATGGATGCATTGCATGCCTTCACCATACAGATTACACACCAACCAACTGAAGCCGGCGTCAAAGTCTGTCCTCTATTATCCCTCGATACAACGAACTGTTATGGTTCTTAGCTCATCCGGCCAAGTTTAGACGTTCTATTCCACCTTAACAATATGATTGTACGTGTTGGACGAAATGCTATATTCTAACCTGTGTTCGCAACCACCTTATTGACAGAAGCCTCTCTAGTCTTCTTCATGAAACATGCCTATACCAGGGTAAGCCAGGACGAGTACGCCCAACACATAGACCGTCATGTAACATGGTAGTCGTAGTAAAGACCATACAGTATTGAGCTTTGTGAGCATCACAGCGTTGATTCGTGAGGTAATCTTATTACTGTAATCACGACAGAAACGTTGAAATTGGAGAGTTCGCTTGAGATTCTCAGGGGAACGTTAAGTGAGCTCCAGAAGATCCGATATATTCTCAGCCTGAGAATACATAGAATCTTCTTGAGCTCAATTACATAAGAGTTGAGCGATCGTCAGCACGGTCCCGTATGGATTCATTTAACACGTGACAACTAGTCTGAGTTTGAGTGGTTTAATTAACCATTTCACAGGGGACTATCTTCCAATGCCCTACAACTGACAGACGCAACAGTGTCAGACAATCAGCACACAGGCTGTAGTAGATACCTTTGAGATATTCATATCATGCATGTAATGTTGTAATCACAAAGTGAGTAGTACCTTCAAGGATATTAACAAATCATTATCGGATATTATACTTTGACAGACTGAAAGTCTCGTGCAGTTCGGATACGAATGGGTTGAGCCCGGTCCCGCTTTCTCCGCTGACAGAAAACAAGGGACAAATTCGATGTGAATAGTAATAATACAAATGCTGTAACAACCCATAGGATGATGAATGTGGTCAAAGCCCATTTTCCAATGATGTCTAAGATTGTAGTATCACTGACGCACCAAGCACTAGCAGCACCGGGATGTGGGGTAGAAGTTCCATGCAAACAAGAAGCAAAGGTCGAAGTTGTTAGGCCTCTCGCACCTTGTTCTAGCCAGTAGTTGAAAGTATCGCCAACCTTCTTTACAGTGCATTTAACCTGGGTGCAGGTGAGACCATTGTCATTAAAGCGACAAACACCACCGCTGCATCCGGCTTCTTCATACACATTCAAGTAGAATGACCTCACCATCTTGTAAACGGTGGCTTCTTGGCCCTTCAAATCTAACAACTTTCCGCTACTAGCTCCTTGAAGGGAATGAATTGCCGAACCGTAAACTGTAACAGTGATTGAAACCACGAGAAGTATTAGTAGCAAGACCCCACTGAAGATGAGGTAGAATGAGAGAAGACAACGGTTGTATCTGTAGGTTGATATGCAGCCTACAAGAGCTACAATAAGTAATGCCACACCAATCGCCACAGACACCCAAAGCCACCATTCCTTCATAAGCTGGTCGCCATAAGTGATGAACAGATAAATGCAAGTAGCAAGTACAATACCACCAAGAATGAAGATGATAGTTGAAGCTAGGTAATTAAGGAGATGAGAAGATGCTTTCCAGCAGCTGGACATGATAGATTATCTTAATAAAAGTCCTGTGAAAACGAAGGACAAACGAGTGCATGCCGCTCCCCATAACAAAGCAACACTGATAGTTTGTCCTGCACTTCCACGTACACACACGCGTTCATAATATCTTTAGTCCGGCATTACCGGTGCCAGAGAGAATAAAAATAATTTGCATTAGCATTTGCATCTTCATTTAATAGTCAAGACAAGTAGGTGATAGAAATGACCCATTCACATGGTGATCGATAAAACATTAACTACTTACAGCCTAACAAACTCCACATCTGCGGGAGGTGGGGATACCGAAGCGCTGTCACTACTACGAGCAACACTACGCCCCACACTCCGGCCGACACTTCTGATAGCAGACCTCCAGGAGTGGAACTTCTTCAAGAATAGTGCCTTGAGAGTAGTAGCGGCAACTATGGAGATAAAGAAGACGGTTACCCATAGGACAGCAAGGATCCAAGGGGACCACAGTTTCATATATCGGAACACTTCCATGCTACATCCACACCATGTAGTAGCCGATGAGGCTATCACATTGTCCACAGCTTGATCATCAAGAGCCGAGCCAGCACAGTAGCTCATAGAGCTCCCGGAGCCGGGACCGATCCAACGGCGGTTCAGTAGGTCATTGACAGTCTTCGTGAGATCCTTTGATGAGCTGCATTTAACCGTCGTACATGAGCTCACGTTATCTCGGGATGAGCAGACGCCGCCAATGCACTGAGCATGCTTGTAGATGTATTGGAAGATCGTTCGAGTGCCGCGGTAGAAGCTTCCATCTTGTCCGGATAGTCCATTGAGTTCTGGCATACTATAGTCATCCATACCGGTGAGTGTTGGCATGAATACTGACATTGTCACAGCAGCTGCGAAGAAGCAAACATAACCAATAGCTTGCAATAGAAGTAGTAGTGACAGATACCAAGTATTCCGTTTGATAGTTACGAACAGACCCGCGATGGCTACGGCACAGAACAGTAGACCAAAGCAGAGACCCATAGATGAACCAAGGGGATGACCGATACTTTGTGATAGAAGGTAGAGGGATAATATAGCAGTGAAGCCTCCAACTGATATGAGGAACCCACTGGCACTGTAATGGAAGCCTCTGGCGATCATAATAGAACACTTCTTAGGAAGCATTGTGTGAAAATACCTGACAAAATACATTCCCGAATGTGTACAATACACAAGAGCAGTGGGGTAATAGAAAAGGCAATTTAAAGACAACTATCATAATTACTAATGCACGACGCATTAAACAAGCTAGACGACGTTATCAATGATATAAGGGTCTCATAGGGTCAACCACCATGTCCCTAATGGCACCCTGAAAATATTCCAACCAATTGCACAGATCTTCCCGAGAATAATCAGGCTCGCGGCATTTAAAACGGAGGGCCCAAGAATCTCGACTGGTTTGATCACAAGCAATCTCCATTGCTCTTGTGGCTGTTACTGAGCTCCCTTGAGGCAGCGGGGAGACATGCAAATTCTGCTCAAAGCGCCCTTCGCCACCAGAGGGGAACTGGGCGGGAAGAAGGTTGACCAACATCCTCTCACAACTGCTCAGTGGCGTCGGTATCGTCCATCGTCGAAACTTAATCATATGACGGAGTGTCAAAACCTAACGGAAGGAGGGTTAATAAATCAAACACATCAGACAGAAGACGAACTTACAAAGTTAAGGACACTGCTGGCACAAGGCTTCCTTGCATCATCATCACCTATGATGTCTTCCAAAGGGATATCAACATTCCTCAGGTCAGCGAATAACCCAACAAGTTGATGCTCACTGGGACCATCCCTTAACGGCACCACAAGTGTAGCCTTGGCCACCTTACGCCATCCCCTCTCTCGAACTGATGCCAATACAATAGCCGCAAGCATCACAACATCCACTGGAGCACCAAGCTTACGACTGATACTGTGCAGAGTTAGGTGGACAGATGGTAGCAACTTCACACAGTGGCCGAAACCATTTGAGTAGTGTGACACTGTGGTGTGGTCGATAGTGTAGCATGGATACAGCGTGTCACCATGAACATCACGTGCTCTATCGAATAGGGTATGCCTTAGTCTGCCGCTTTGGACTTGTGGACCAGACGTTCGGAGGGGAGGTAGCAAGCGATGCCGAGGACCTCTATGCCGACCTCTCTTAGCACTGGCGTAGGCCTCGTTGAGATCACTAAGGAGAGGGACCACACTGAACCCATCTGAGAAGGCATGGGTGACGAAGACTCGGACGAAGGTTCTAACAGGACCACAACCATCATAGCTCTCATCCAATAGAACAATATCCATGGCCAAAGGGGAGTGGAAGTTCTGCCTCTTCTCGCTTTGGATCCAACGCCTCAAGGTATCACGAGAAGTGAATTCACGAACTCTGACAGCTCCAGGTCGACCTTCGACTGCAGAGCTTAGGTGTATCCTTCCCCATAGAGGCCACAGGACCCACCGACCAATACCGTAGGCAACATCAGCAATCCAAGAGAGCCATCGACCCCCTCTGGTCAGGGCCATGTACTTGACCAATCCCTGGACAGACAAGCACTCATTCATGAAAGTGAAGTAGCCGATACCAACATCAGTAACAACCCTCATAGACGCCTGACGAGCCACCACCGCTTGAACGGCCATCTGTAAAGCTACGAGATCAATGTCATCATCATCATCTTCGTTGCCTTTTGTCCATTCTAGCATCCAAGCACAGACTCCTTGCCAACCCCACACTTGTACAGGTAACCCAGCTGCTGACTTTGGACCATGACCTCTGGGATCAACTCCAGTGAGTGCATCCAGGACCTTAGAGAGTCTAGTGAAGGAATCGCTCGACATATCATCACTCTTGCTGCCAATGGTATCCTCTACGGTCTTACTCTTACTGTCCACTACTGCGACCAAGTCATTGATAGTACGACACTTGAGGACATCACCAACCGATAATAACCCCGTAAGCCTTAACTCAGTTCTTATACTGTGTGCTAGCTGAACTGCCCCTAAGGAGTCGATGCTGGACACAACCTCGGCGTCATAGTCATCGATCGGATAGGACAATTGCTTCTCCACCAGCAGTGCCAGCCTCTGCGCCAGTGACTCAGTGCCACCGCCAACCTTCGACCTCTTCAACGCCGGCGCCTCGATCTCGTCCGTCACAGTAGAAGTTGGAGCATCATTGCCGCTCACATACCATTCATCATCACCACTATCAGTACTCGAATCATCATCGTCGTCTCTAGCACCAAGCGTTGGCGTTGTAGAGGTTTCTGACACCTCTAGCTGTTGTTGTGCCATTGGTGTAGACTGAGCTGTACCGCCAAGGTGTCTTCTCTCCTCATACCCCAGGTTCTCCTTGGCCATATGGTAGCTCTCTCCGTCAATAACATCCTCATCGAAGGTCTCCAGCTCGCCCTCTTGCAACCACCTTTCAATATTATCAACGGCATCTTTCCTCATCTCTGACCACTCTTTGTTTGTTATCTGTACAGTAGGTGGGAGACCACGATGACGCCGGCCATCTGTGGGCTGCTGGGTGTCCATCCAGCTGTAATAGTAGGATTCCTGGTAGCCATCATCGGCCTTATCAGCAGTTGTAGTCCATCCACTTCGTTGATCAAACATGCCCTCAAAAACTTCATCATGATCACGACAATGACGGAGGTCTCGAGGTGATACGAATACCTAATCAAGGGGATTGGAATGACCAAACTGGGCAGCTTCACCACTCACACTGTCCATTAGGAAGTCCTCCTCTTGGGCATCGGTCTTCTGTAGGCTGTATCCTCGAAGGGCGCTAGTAGTCTGGTCCATGTCGAGGGAGCAGTCCCTAAGCCATGATGACATCCACCATGGTGCTCCAGGATCTCTGGTCCACTCCGCTACTTTGCCGGAATCTTTTTCAATACTCCGCCCGATAGACAACCACCATAAAAGATTGAACTGAACAACCAGCACTAGACCATGGCAAGCTCTATACCACAACGGCTGGCTCCTGTAGGGCCCATCAAGCGGCGGAAAGGCGCTGTCCAATAACAAACCAGAAGTAACTAAGATAGCGCTCTGCCAGGCTACTGACCAAACCACTGAATCTGATAGGAGACCCATTGCTAGTGTAAGCATCAAAGTGAAGGAGAAGCTGACCAAGATGCCACCAATACTGCACGCACGCGATTTGATCGAGATCTCCAAATCCTTCAGTTGACTGGCTATCATCCTTACAACCGAAAATGACCAGTCGAGGACGGAGCGAAGCACCCAACGTAAACCGGGCTCATCGGCGATATAGGGAGGCTTAGCGTGTTCGAGGATTCGCCAGATGTTACCATGGACCATCTTTAGAGTCCAATAGGTAATGTTGAAATGGGCGGCGAGGAACATACCCGACAGGCCGAGAACCAAGTAGTGGATGACAGCGATGATTGCGGTGATCAGGGACCATCTCGCCAGGTAGCCTCGGCATCGCTTTAGCTCAACATCAGATGGTGAAGGCAGATCCCCGTCAGATACCATACCCAGGAGAGCACGACGATCGACTTTGCCGGTTGCAGTGTGGCGTGGAAGAGTCTGTAATGCAAGCCAGTGGACTTGTACAACATTACCACTGGGTAGGAGACGCTGGACTTCAGCCATGGGGGCCATTCGGAAGGGTCTGAGGGAAGAGGGTACATGTGGTACTGTTGACAAAGACTCAGACTACTTCATTATGATAAAGGCATGGACGGAGGGCTGCTCTGTATTATCTTCCAACTTCAACCCCCCTAGGGTTCCCTCCGTGCCTCTAGCAGCCTCCAACACCTTCGGTTGTTGTTGTAGTAGGACAACCTCCTTTACACACGGCAATGTTGATATCTTCTCCTGGAGGACTTCCAAGTCGACCCATTGTCCTCCCAGTTTTATGAACATGTCGCTTCGCCCGAGATATCTGGCAATGCTGAAATCCGAGACCGTGCAGAGCATACAGCCCTCACCTTAGCGTCTCGGCACATCCCTCGGATTCGGCACGCCATTCAATGACCTCTATAAGATCATTGGTGCGGAAGAATCTACGATCATCGACTTTAACAAATAGGCATTCGTTCTCCGCCTGCTCAACATAGCCCGTCTCCGTGACACTTGGGCCGGCCAAGATGAGCTCTCCCTTGGTGATATCAGTCGTTGCTTCATCCTCTGATAGTGTTGTTACTCGGACACCCGGTACAACAGTGAAGACAGGTCCAGCAGTCGGATAGGGAGTGACTAATCGATACATGCTAAGCCAGTACTCGGTGGCAACAAGCAGCTCGATGACGATAGGTATCTATGGAAGAAGAGATTCATCATGACAAAAGGGAAGAGACGAAGAGATCCGAATGACGTCGGTGTTGTTGCCGCGTGGCTCCCGTGGTGTGACCGTTTCGAAACTGCCACTCGGGTTCGAGTCCGGGACGCGTCATATTTCTCTCCAAAAAGTGAGGCCTCACCTTCGAGCTCCATTCGTCCCCGATAGTGGTCGTGAGCTTCTCTCCCCACGTAAACACAGCCAGCATACTCTTAGCGACATCATCATCCAAAGTCGTAGCGGCTAATTGACTCGGTACAGCACCAACCACGTTGATAGCAAAGTTGGTGATCATCGAGCGAAGGTCCATAGTCGAGGATATACCGACACTTAACGACCTCTGAGAGGATACGTCCACCATGACCAGACACCCTTGAAGGGCCAAACTGAGCGATAGCTGACCAATGCAGGTAGCCCCCCAGTAGGAGGATGATTGCTGGAGAACTCGAGGGCCGTCGCCACCCATTAGAATGCCTCGTTGGGAATCGGGTACGATGAGCGGGTAGGACTTGAACTCGTGGGCTAGCATGCCTTGGGAAACTACCGCGCACTTAGAAGCCTTCGTGGTCCCACCGGTGAAAAGGAGACTGAGAAAGACAAACGATCATGGCTCACAAAAGAGGGAAAAACTCACCACAGAGGGGACTCCCTTTGAACTGGTTGGAGGGGCTCGACGGCTTTGGAAAAGGAACACGTCGCTTCAGTAAGCAACGAATTAATATCGACGACCGTACACTGTCCGAAGGAGGTAACCAACTTAATCGTCTCCTTGGGGGTGGTGGCATCATCTACCACCACCACCATTGGCTGTATGTCCCGCATTATGGCACGGTTACGGTCATCAGTGGTATCTCTGATCTTCTTCGCCTCAGCTTCACTCTTCGTATTTGGGTGAAGATCTTGAACCATCGGCACAAATGGTACTCCAAGCATCGATGCCGCCACACACACTGCTACCCATCGGGGGCCTCTAGGAGCACACAGACCAATAGATAGGGAGTAGCCAGCTTGGGTAGCTTTGGTACAGCCAGCAAGCCGACTGCGGAGAACCGATGCCATTCTCAGGGAGCTAGCATAGAGCTTGTTGTACGACCACGGATCACCATCTAATCCGTCGACGGCCGGCCTATCGGAGTGGTCTTTGGCCAACTGCTCTACTATAGCATGGAGGGATCCGGGGGACTGGGGGAGGGACATCAGCGGGAGAGGAGGAGGTGAGGAGGGGTGCCGCGATAAACGATATCGCCGCCGCGAAGCCACAAACAGCAGTCACACTGAAAAAGGAGTGAACGTGGCCCGAGAAACACCACACACGTGAGCCGCTGAGTCTATTTTTTCATTTTGGTAAATACACGTAAAGTATTATTATAAGCAGCATCAACGACTTCATCACCAGCTGGATGGACCGATGCCACGACTGCCGCCACTTGCCCCACCAAGCAAGGCTCATTACGACTCTTAACCTGAGACATTAAACTATCGTATCTTCCATCGTTCAAGTACTTACCATTTTACCCTCCTCCCACTTCTCGGCTTTTTTCACCACTTCACCGTGGTACCACCAATCTTGCTTGCTTGCTAGATACTTATAGCTTGGATGTGACTGTCGTATGTCACAGTATCTTATGGACCCTCAGTGTTAGCTCATTTGTGTTGTCTTACGGGGAATCTGTTTCGAACATTATCTTATCAATCGGTATGTGTGGCACCACTCTCTCAAGGCTCTCTACAGTGCGCAAACTGCATCCATTCAAACCTGACTGGGAAACAGTCATTGGACATATAGCATGTCTGAATATAGTAAATAACAAAGTTACTGCCGACCGAGTCTGCTAAGTGTTCTTCACCTATGCACAGCCCAAGTGATGTAATGAGCTTCATCTCCTCTTGAGAGCCAGTAAAACTGTGAGCTACTCCACCGACTTCACACCACTTCCTCTCGTTCTCTTTTAAAATTCGATCTAACACAATCATCGAACTACAAAGTTTCATTCCGTCATCAACTTACAAAAGTCATCACCAGCTTCCCTCATGTGCAAAAACATCGGGAGACGAAACTCCTCCACAAGCTGCAGTTGAAGCTCAAAATACCTGATCGGAGAACAGTTACGCAATCCCTAACATCAGGACTGCTTACTTCACTTGCGTATCATAGTCGCAGAATTCTGTCCTTTCTTTATCGAGGCCCATCTCACCAATGGCCGCCACTCTGTCCAAGTTGTCAGCTACCAATGCCCGTAATGCATTCAGGTGTTCCTCGGGAGATGTCCCCTCTCCCTCAAACTCCCCGACTCTTGTTGGATGCACCCCAACGGTACAAAACCTAAGCAGCCGACCGTCGTCGAAAACCTCCACAGTGCGTGTACAGTTTTTCGCCTTTAGGATCGAGCCTCTTGCATAGCTCAATTGCCTTAACGGAATCATTCAGACTTCCACCACATACAAGCATCTTACTACACCCGCCGAGATGGGCTCTCTCAATCTAAGAAAACATTAGTAAGACCATGGCTACCTCAACACCTACCACTGCCTCTTCATCGGGTGGATGCTTTTGACTTCCACCATAATAAACACCTTGGAACATGCCATCAGTCAAGTTGACGGCGATGTCGATATATCGACGTGGAGCACTCATGGATGCAGTCGACCTTAAAATGCCTCCTACTAAGGAGGGCATGAAAACAATCTGCCGTGCGCGTTGAGCAAGCCAAACACTATCCCTCTCGATGAACACCCATGCCAAGAATGCGTTGCTCGAAGATTCCCATATCATTCGGAGCTTTCTACTTTTCCACATTTCCTCCCCACGCCAGGACATTAGCCAACACTGCACCAAGTGATGATAACATAAACAGCATGCCACTAGAGCTCTTTCAACCATCTTTTTTTATCTATTCGACCCCTGCCATCTCCTAGCTCCTTTTTTGCCTTACCACCCTTAAGCTCAAGCCACTCCACATAGAATCTGACCTCTTCTTCAGTGAGCAGCCCTCTACCTCCTTCATCCTCCTTCGGCCACAGCTCCTCCGATTCCATCCACTTCACCTTGTCGCCTCCAGCGGAGAGGCTGGCTGATCTCAGCAACCGCTCGACATCATCCAACAGAAGGCTGTCCTCTCCAGAAGGTGCTACTTGACTTCTCCATTGTGAAGACACTAAACCTCACCTTCGCATGAACCATGATGTATAGTATCTCTAACCAGCACTCTCAATGCTTCCGGTGCTAGTAGCCTAGCCGCTGAGTTAACAACCATTGCCACTTCCTCCTCTGACTGAAGTATATTACTCTATAAGGGGCCGCCTACCATTGGGTACCTTACTTCTCCGCCTCTTCTTGGCAGCTTTATTCTGCTACTATTAGCTGCCCCTCCACTTTTACCAGTACAAAGGTTAGGTATGCTTATCGAACTCCCGCTACGATGAGCCAAGACCAGGAGCCTCCTCAAAGCGTTAAAGTCGCTATCATCGGGATACCAAGACATGAGTCTCCATGCCGTCCATTGACATCAACCAACTGCATTCAACTCCACTTTATGGTAAAGGAAACGTACGTCAGCCAAGGATGGTGATGATAACCATCTTTGGCAAATAGAGGAACAATATAAGACAACGTGTACGAACGATACAGCTGTGACGCCGTGACGCCGCGATGTTTGGTGATGACGTTTACATTCGGGCCTTAGTCCTATGGTGTGATGGAGCATTAGCCTTCCTTTCACTATAAGCTTTGAGGATGTTCTTCTTGCTTGCTGCATCCAATGATTTCTTATATCGTTGTAAAGGTGCAATAACCTGTAATATTAGAATGCCACAAGCTGCCCTGCTAATCGATGAGGTATTATTCATTACCTCGCCAACTCTAGTGATAACCCTTGGCTGAATAAGCCTCTCATGTGCTTCAGCTGAATGCCATTCAGGACCCAACGGTCGAGACATCTCCCTTTCGTATGCAGCTGCTTTACCCCCAATGGATCGAGGCACCTTATAATAATCATTAACCCAGGAAGGATGAGGGTGGGGGTGATGCTATCACCTGTGCGAGCTGGTATTTCTTTGCTGCCTTCTTACTAACAGCTTCCTCATTAACCATAACATCGGTGAACCTTCTCTTTTTCTTCCTCCCGCCCGCCTCCTTACCATCATCCTTTGCCTTCTCTACTATACCTACCACAACGCTCCCTTCTTCATCCTGCTCCCCTGGCATTACCAGCTCCAGTCCATCCACTCCCCCAACCCGGTAGCTCCTTCCCAGCCGCGGTTGCCTCCTCCTCTGCCAACCTTTCAGCCTCATCCTTGGCCTCGAGCTCTTCTATCCATTCTCGAGCATAGGAAGAGTCAGCAGCATTCTTGATGCCGAATGCGCTGCGAACCAAGTCTTGCTGGGTCTCCTCCTCCTCTTCATCATCTTCAGAGTCGGACTCGGTGGTCTGTTCCTCAGCAACCTCCACTGGCTTCTCCTTATGTGCCATTTTCTTCGCTGCTGTCTTCCCCACCGAAGCACTCTTGCTATCGACCACTGGCGTTGGCACCTCCAAATGAACCGCTGCGCCACCCCCATCTAGTAGGTCTTCAGCTTCAGCAGCCAACCTCTCGGATTCACCAGCTGGGATGAACGGAGCTGGCGAAGCCCTAAATAAGAAATATGTACTTCTATGTTTTCAAAGGTTTTCTACTCTTCCCCTTGATCGCTCTCCTCCTCCTCCTCTTCTTCTGTAGTGTCCTTCTCTTCAGCCGCAGCAGCCTTCTTCTTCTCCCATTGAGTTAGCTCCTCCAACACCTCCTCAGCTTGCTGTCTTGCCTCCTCTCTCTTCCTCTCTACCCCCTTTTGCATGAACTTCATACCCAACAAACCACCTTTACCAGCCGCCTCATCCGTGGCCGCAGCATCTGATAAAACAACAACTACGTCGATGGTCTATAAATTCATAACATCAAAGAAGACTCTCCGACGGCACCCAATATAAAACGATAAGCTCGATGGACATAGATATGCGTTTACCCCTCAACTTGATTATATACTTATTATACAGTTCCCCCCCATCCTCTTTATTACCCTCGCCTCTAAGAATAGCCTCTGCTTGCTTCCTTGCTTGGCTCACAGCTGCTTTCACAGGATCCTCCTCAACATCATTATCATCATCACTACCAGAGCTATCTGAATGTGCTGCCATACCCTTTATCCCTCCCCTCCTCCTCCCTTTCTTACCCTCATCATCTGAGTCGTCCTCCTCTCCTTGCCTTTTCCCTTTTATAGCCCTCTCAAGCTCCTTTCGAGCATCAGAGGCTGACTGGGCTTGCCGGGACACTTCGTTCCGCATGTCAGAGCCACCGAACCTACACTCCTTGTTAAGTAGCCTCTTCAACCACATCCCTTCCTACCTCTGGGCAGCTTTAGCCCACTTCTTCCTCGCCATCGATTGTCTTTGCAAACGAACCTAATTCCCCATTTTTCCATCAGTTTCTTCCCACAGGGCCCTCCATTACCTTCGATAACTTCTTCTCGAGTTCTTCTCTTAACTTAGCCGCCTCCTCAGGATTCGACGCCTCCAGCTTCTCCAACAGCCTGCTCAAAGCACCTCATCCTCCCTCCCCTATCACCATTGCTTTACTTTTCCTGCTCCCTTTCCCGGCTCTTCTTCTGCAGCTTATGCCAAGTCTTGCTCTTAATCTTATTAAGCCTTGCATTCTTCCTCTGCTCCTGGAACATCAACCGCTTCAGTCTAGCCACAGTATTGCGCTCCTCGGCCTTCTTCAGCTCGGCTTCTCGACCTGAAGCCACCAATCCCCTCCCTGCCCCTCCTTCCATGTTGTTAACTCACCAAACGGCAACTGATGACCGTCTTCAGTTTTCTGTTTATCACCATAAGCGAAGACGTTACTCTCCTTCACTGCAGCTACTATAGCCTTCTCCAACTCGTTCTCTAAAGAAGAGTGATCAAATATTCTCATCTGTCCTCCTCAACTGCCTTCCAAACCAATACGAATATTATCAGTTATAAACTAATACCAAAACCCGCTCTTAGCGCTGTAAGGTGTACGAACAAGGCCCCTTTCATCCGCCACGGTAAGCGAGTCTACGCCCTTCTCCTACCTGGTTGAAATGATGATGACAAGACAGCCGTATTAGAGATCTGAGATGCCCCAAGCTTAGCTCTCTGCTCTCCAGCAATATCAATAACAGCTGCGTTGTTGGCAGCGTGTACAGCAGGCATCCATTCCTTCTCAGCAGTACTCTTAGCGCTATCATACCGCACCTCTCGATCGGCCCTTTTCCTAGTCGCCTCAGGAAGATTATCATTCTCATCAACTCCAGCTGTTGAGGCCGTTACCATCCCCAACTGTTTGCGGAGTTGGGTACTAGATGAGGCTAAAGAAAGGTAACGACTGCTGTACAGGACCTCTTGAAAGGAGGAGGAAGATCTACCTTTCTCTTTACCATCGGCTTCATCCTTTCCTTTATCATCTTCAGCCATCTTCAATAGTTCTCCCAATAAGTTGCTGCCGCCCTCAGATTCCATCCCCGTTGCAGCTGCTGAGCCCTCAGGTAGGAATCCAGATGAATCCATGAAGTCGAAAGTCCTGGTGGTGTTGGAATGCCTGATGGATGAGAGATGGATAGACTAGAAGGTCAATGATAATAATAACGATAAAATTATTCGATACAGCTAATTCGAAACAGTAACAATAAATCTCGGACAAAGATTATTAATAACAAATTTCCCGACGGATTCAGTTAGGTAGATTGAAACTGCAGAGATTCAATTTATGATGAAACAGGGGGACGATACACTACTAATCTTATATATACTATTGTTATATAAGATAACCTAGCAAGTACTACTACTACTACTTATCATCCATTCCTTCTTTCTTCCCTAAACTTGGTTCCTTCTTCTTTCCAAGATCATCTATACTTTTCATAAAGGCAGCCTCAGCTTCCGAGTCCAAAGATGATATATCGCTTCCCTCAGATGAGGAGGATGCAATAGAATCCTCCGAGGCGATGGACTCATCATCGGGAACACCATCATCATTCCCACCAAAGTCCAGAAAGTCCTCCAGTTGTATCTCATCATCAGCCTTCCCCCTTTTCTCTTCCTTTTCCACGGCCTTAGCCTTCTTAACCTGTTTTTCAACAGGCCGTCGTCGCTTATTAACCGATCCTTTAGTAACAAGATTCTTCTTTCGTTTGCCAGCTGGCTCCGGCGGCTTGCCTCCTCGGATGCGATTCGCGGATGGTCGTCGGGGGGCCATAGCAAGATAACTGCCTTATTAGAGAAAATACCTCCTCCTCTAGTTCATTGAGGGTCTCCTTATATAATACCCTCGCAGGCCTCAACAAGGCCTAATGAACCCCCAGTGGCCCATTCCTCTTCTGAACACAAGCCCACTGTAGAAAGGAAAGAAATCCAACTTCTCAACTAAAGCCTCTGAACGGATCATGTTCGCTCCTCCTTTAGCTCGACTACCACTCTGTGCCAAGAATTATTGACCAAACCCCTAACATTCCATACAGTTGAGGCCTTCTCTGGTTGGGTGTTATTGGCATCATCTATTGCTCGAACAATTATCTACAAGCGATAGTATTAATCTATAAAGGATGAGAAGAAGACATACATTCAAAGGAAACTGACAGGGAAAAGGTCTTTAGGAGGTTACAGTATAGAAGATAATACATCTACCGGTGGGTGAGAGTATTGTTGAAGATACTCTACAAGGTTGAGCGTGCATTTCACGCGGAGCCAAAGAGGCGCGGCAACGTCGGTCTTACCTCTACCACATCCCCCTTAGACGTTCCAACATTTTTCAGTAAAGCCTCGGATTTTGTAGAAGGCTTCGATAACACCGCTGACCAAAGCACCCACGACCATGACCGACCGAATCTACAAGTAAAGATGGCTGGACCGGATGAGCTAGCCCCACTCTCCGGTGTCATCTGGGTCCTCCTCCAAGACAGCCGAGGACCATGTTGTACCTCCATCGACAGAGACATCGACTTCTTTAATACGACGACCTCCACCGGAGTAGGCATAACTGTACAAAATGCTGCCGGGGGGATTTGAACCCTATACCCTACCCTTTACAGACAAATTCGCCGTGCTCGTCCAGTTGGACTGTTGCCCCGTCCTTGGGGTGGCATATTGCACTTGTCACTGGCATCGTCTGAAGAGCCTGAGCTTCCTCCGCATCAGTATGTTCCTACCAGATCAGATTTCACTCGCCGCAAAATTGCGTGCGCAGTCCCACTTGTAAAAATTTATAATCATTTCTTTGCCAGAATGAAGGACTCTCTTCCTTCTCCAAGGAGATCCTCGACAACCACTTAACATTCCTAAAGTAACATCACTCCACCCGGGTTCGAACCCCAGGGGCAGCACCTTGCACCGGCAGTTCCAGGCACCACAACTCTGACCGGCCATCCATGGTCCACCGATAAAGGTTCACCATTCATCTCCAATGCTAAAATAACATCACCAGTTTTACTGAACACCTGACATATCCAACATCAGCATACGGCAGGAGTAATAAAATCTGAGGTAGCATAAGATTGTAGGTACAGTAGCCGTCATCTAAAGTCGGTTGAACTTTCAACGGGCCTCATCACTCATTTTTTAGAGTTTTCACTTGAAATTTTAAATTTATAGGTTTTAACATATGATGACTGTAGGTAGATGAGCGTTGGTCAGAGTATAGATTATCAACTTATCCTTCCTCATATGTAATAATCAACTCGGATAGGAGGAATGTCGAGGCAAGTCTTACGGATTTAATGATTGTGTAGATATGGCAGTCATTAGTAATGTGCTTTCTCCAACTCCGAACCCTATAAGCTATCCTTCTTACCTTCCCAGCTGGTACACTTGCGCCATAGTTACTTTCACCATCGCCATCCCTGCCCCAAAAATGGACATGCCCGCTGGTAGCGATATCTTCCGGTACATCTCCATAAATATATTCCACAACATCCCTCAGCAGGGGACCCCTCCAACACCCGTTTGATATAGCACCGAGCGTCCAGCTTAGACCTGCGAGGGCACATCTCAGGAGGAGGACCAAAAGTGACAGTTACCTTTAACCGGGGGCTTTCCTTCAAGCTGTTTATTGAACTCAGAGCGTCTGTTGCCGGCACACTGTATAACAGCGTGCACGGTGTGCTGCTCAAATTTACTCTTCAACTCCTCCACAGTAATCTCAACCGGCTTAGCCAACCCACCGCCCTCGAACCTCACCACCTCCCGCTCTGGTGGAGGCGGAACAGGGAAATGATTGCGTACAAAGAACAAAGAGCTCGGGGTGTCAAATGCATCCACTAGCAGTTCCGGTGGTGACTCTGCGTTACAAGGTTGCTGCGAACGGAACTGGAGCGCCTAATGGGAGGTCATCAACAATGCTCAGAACACTCGACCTACCGGATGGCGATCCTCCGGGTCGAATTTGAAGGGATCGTCCTCTTTCTTATCCGAATGTCTGTGAGCATTGGCGTAGTCCTCAGGGTCGAGGTTGCCTGTGGTACAGCAGTAACAAGCAGTCACTTCTTATTCGTTCATAATGAATCAGAGCTCACCGATTCGCATCTCCTCTAACATATGGCTTATCTCCGGCAACTGTAAATGTTGACGATAGAGCTTCCAAAAATCATCCACCGCTCCGCCTAAATACAACTCAACAACCCTACTTGCACATCCCACCAACCCCCTTACCAGCTGCCATCAAGATCTTCTCCTTTCCTCCAGGATGTTCATTAACAAAGTTAGTTATATCATAAACTCCTTCTTTATAGGTAACCCACACACTCTGTCCCTCTGCATTGTGCTTCCTAACCTATCACCAGACCTTACTCGATCCCATCAATTGCCTCACCTCCTCAGCTTTATAGGTCTTCAAGCCTTTCACAGGATTACCAAAATCCCTATGAAACTGCTGCTGCTGCGGTTCATCGCAGAGACTAGTCTCGGCGCCGGAAGACGCCACCAAGGCTGCTGCTGCCGCCGCCAACAGAACAGATTTACAGAACGTCCCGTTGGCTCCGTGGCCTAAATAACAACTATCGACTTGCGATGAGGTGAGGATTCACCTCCATTCATTTCTTCTCGCTTGAAAAACAAATTAAAGTGCCTTTCAGAAGACATGGCCGAGATGGATGATAATGAACAACAAAGCACCGATGAAACTGCTGCTGAAGGACTGGTCGCCGACGATGACGTCGACGACCTAACAGCGGCCAAGGCAAGTCGATTGTAAGACATTGAGGGTGAGGGAAGAAGGAAGGCTGCAAAGATCGGGAATAATGTTAGCGGATATAACCAACAGGTCCGTGACACCCCTAGTGGTCCTCAATCGAAGACATGATCGAAGCAGCATGCCTGGTGCATAATAACACCGCTTGAGGAACTTTCCTATCCAAAGTGTACACATATAGTTAGAGAGATAGCAAGTAGAAGAACTCCATAAGGACACATGAAGGATGTTGTTAGAATATCTAACATATAGTGAAATCCTCCATCACCAAGCAGCATGGATGGCAAACCTTACAAAATGAAATATAGAAGAAGATAACGCACCACAAGTGACGATGATATAGAAACATACTTTTATAGCAACACAGTAGAAAGGATGATGGGAAGAATCCTATAATAGAAGAGGAAAGGACAGTGGTCTTATTCTGATGACTTCTTGCTGTAGTTCCGGGCACCAAAGATCGCAGACCCAACACGGACCTCCGTACCTTACAAAATAGCCATTCACGAACCGCTTCGCTCCGCCTCACTTACTTCCACATTCGATAGCTATCTCCATATCATGCGTCATACCCATCGAGAGCTCTAACTTATAGGACAGTGAAAGATTCTTCTCCAACTGGAAAGATTTAACGATGTCACCAAGAGGCGGCGCACCGATCCTCTTACCCTCTCTTTAATGGCCGCTAGGCGCTCGAAATTTTGACGAGCGATGGTCAAGTCCGGATTCGCCACAGTCATCAGTCCCAACCTGAAAGTACCGGGATATAATTTCATGGCGCGCTGGAATTGAGACGGGGAACAAAGCTCAGCGTACAGTTTAAGGTCGCTGCATTTTTCGGTGATATGTTCCGCAAGCTCATCGATCTCCTCATCGCTTACAATACCAGTTTTGGTAATCTCATCAGATGTCATAACTTCAATAAATACCTAACCACTATTTACCGTCACGCGCCACGAAAATGTCTCACATTGAGAGGATCCTTCCTCAATCCCTCCTCCCTTGCCGTTGCAGCTGCCGAATTTAACTTATCCGCCAACTTGATCGAATCAACGCTTTCTACAGCGTAAAGGTGCGGCACTGCCTTCATCAATGGAGTAACTTTATTCCTTTGGAGATGCCCTAAAGCAAATGAATCTATGAGGGGCAAGCGAAGCACCCAAATTGAAAAGCACACGCTCAGATATTTGACCGCAAGGCTCACCTGGAAGACTGATGATCAGAATCATCGCTGGTTACAACTAATAAACGTCACTTCGAGAGTTCTATCCAAACTTCGCACGCTACGTCTTTGAAGAGCTACATGAATTAAGGAAGTTTCAAAAGTCGTTTACTTCATTTAGAAGGGTTCGCAGGGGGAGTCTCATGTCCTCTCACCTATCATGTGCCATTTAATATCTTTCGGCATCTCCTTCGCTTTCTCCATCAATTCCTGTACATAATTTTCCCCAAAATGCCTCTGACCACATTTCTCGTATGCTTCTGTTATCATGCACATCTTACAGGGTAAACTAACCAAATCCAAACAGAAGCACTCACCGGTTTAGTCTTTGACACCGCCAACAACTTCACTTCCTCCTCCCGACCTTTACTGTATATTTCGATATTGGAGCGTATCCTGACGATATTGGCTGCCACGTCAACCTCATCGTTGCTTGATAGAGATTCTGCTGACATTCTCAATAAAACTGGATATTGACCGGTCCAAAATTGATTGCAACAAGTTTTCGACACGAAATCCATTCGCGTGAGGAACACCCGAAGAGCTCTACCTCAGCGGCTGAGTTGAGCGGATCGATATTTAATACCAGCAGACCTATTGCAAGCCCACAAGGAAGCCTAACCAACACACACACCATTCCGACTACAATCAATGATCTTTCAACAGAACGTAAGCGAAATGGGCATTCCAGCAACTACTGAGGTGACCTCCCGCTGCAAGCCAATGTCAAGTGTGGTTTTAGCAAGAGATAATATAGTGATGAGTGAGAAGATCCACTGATATAGATCGCCGCCAGGCAGCTGCTTAGCCCAGTTGCTCTCTCTCGAACACCAGTCTAATGATTTCAAGAAACCAGTCATGATGTATTTTCATAATTTGACCTCCTCAAAAGATTCCACCACTTGATGGCCTTCTTTCATCAACTTCTCTCGATCGATCGCAGCATTCCCTTTTCGGACTACAATAACTGTGCCATCTAAGCACAATACACAATTCACTTGACCGCGCGCCACAAAACCCGGAACTCACAGCCAACTTCTTTTGCTGCCGTCGCCTCGCCGGGTATGTCGGTAAAAAATAAAATATCTTTCGGATGAGCTCCCATCGATAATGCTATCTGTTGGTAGGCTTGAGGTGTCTGTTTATTGTGACCACCGACCGAAGGCGGGTCGAAATAACATGAAATATACCTGAACAGACGACTACGACGCGGCTTACTGCAGCAGCAGCAGCAGAAGCAAAGGTGAGCCCACGTTGAGTCGGGCTATGCGTGATGTTTTACGAATCTTCGATTGCTCGGGGATTCTCCGAGTAAACTCAAGCGCACATCTCAGAGAGGAAGCAAAGGAATATCCTCCCCAGCGCACATCTCAGAGAGGAAGCAAAGGAATATCCTCCCCAGCGCACATCTCATGCAATCGACCGATGGCAGCTACTCACCTTGTAAGATCACAACAGTCATTGCCTTCTTCCTCCTCCTCGTCTCTACAATACTTGTAAATGAGCCTCTGTGCCTCCCTACTGCCACTGCTAAATATGGCTATTCTAGCTCCTCTATTTATCCAGTCCATCCAACACTTCTCAACATCCGAAAACATCGGTGCACGCAGGGAGCCATTCTCGTAT
The DNA here is from genome assembly GCA_013115145.1 of Perkinsus chesapeaki. Lineage (NCBI taxonomy): Eukaryota > Perkinsozoa > Perkinsida > Perkinsidae > Perkinsus > Perkinsus chesapeaki. The sequence continues at coordinate 43,781 of JAAPAO010000004.1, read as the reverse complement.
GATTCCCTCCAGATGAGACCTTGTGCTGTCTTCAGCGCCGCTTCCTTTCGGTCCGCTTTGATCCATCTCCGCATCTCCTCTGCCACACCTTCCGGGCCCTCCCCTGACAGGCCCTTCGGTAGCAACTGCCTAACCTATACAAAACAGCCCACCAATCTACTCAACGCTCAAATGCCTTCCCCATTTTAACTTTCAAAAATTAAGAGAAGTGGGAATATGAAATATAAACCCATTGCAATGATGCCTCAGTGGTGATCCAGCCTTCCCTTGCTATGCTTGGACACACCTTCCCAAGCGACCGCAATAGTTACCATGAAACCATCGATATTACTGCGACCGTTCAGACTTTTAACCATCTGTTAGTTGTCCTCCCACCACCCCGTTCACCTGCGCTCCTTCTGTATCCTCCCAATGCTTCTTCGTCCACTCTCCAATATTCCTCTCTGCCAACGGGAACAGGGTTTCCTTAACAAATGATATGGGAGTAGTGGTGCCCTCCACATCAAAGAGTAACTAGAAGCCACCGCCTTATCAGCAGGAGCGGACATAGAACAACAGTACCACTCGGCCCGCCAGATCTCCCTTACTAGCCGACACTCTTCGTACTTTCCGTCTTGGGGAGCACTCTGCCTCCAGTACGGCGTATTGGGCTGAAGCACAATGCTCAACAGCTGTCTGCTCATAAAGATTCTCAGTTACCCGTAATTATAATCAGGGTAAGCATAAAATTAGACAAACTACTGTATTTCCGAGCGTATATCATGATCAGAGTATTTCAAGGCCCCCAGTCCCAAACGTGTTCAAAGCTGAGAGCAGTTCGTGAGACTTGACAATGAGAATAAAACAACATGGGAATGCAATGCCCACAAACGGTGTGTTTGAAAGTTAGCAGCCCTAGACCAGCAGCAGACTGTAGAATCCCCTCATCTCACCTAACCATGTAAGACACTCCAAATGCCTTACAGCCTCAAGCCATGTCCTCCCCCATAGATAAACTCCGTGGTTCTCGACAATAACAACAGGTGGCCTTCCTTTACCACCATCCAACACCCTTGCTAGCTCCGGGCAAAGATCCTTCTCATGAGGTGTATTAGATATTTTTGGTACCATCAAAGGATCACCATCATCTGAACGAAGACCACTCCCCCAGGGAAACGGCGGACCATACCGAAGATATGGAAATGAAGGCCTCCATCAAGCTCTGGTAATATATACATTAGTACACTAGTGTATGTGGAACTACTTCACGAGCCAGACTACTTGCCTGCCTATCTCAGAATCTTGTGTTGAACTAGATGTCTACATTTCTGTCAACAGTTCCTGGGGATATTTTTCCAAGTACGCATCCCCCCCTGAAGTGTGATCAGAGGGAGAACCTCACCCTCGTGTTTCACTTTTCAGCTCCCCACCGTTGTTGCCGTGACCCTATCGCAGCAGCAGCAGCCCAACCTACTTCCATAGCCTCTTATTCCTTTTAACATCTCCTGCTTTTCTGGTGCCCTCCATAACCATCTCACCTCATCATCCACCGTTACTCGCATATCATCGATATTAGCAGCCAGTACCAAAGCTTCATGGTGGGAATGTAGCACGCATGCACACTCATCCATACCAACTTTCTCATAAATCATTCGAATGACCTCCCAAGAATCAGATAACTTATTCGGGACATCACCATTCTTTGGATGCTCCACAACTTCCCCGGATGAAACTGAAACCTGACAACAACAGCATCAGCACCACTTCTCCAGTTCACTAAACAATCAAACGACCAAGGTAGTTCAGTTTGAAGCGGTTAAGTTATTTCAGGGAACTGCTCGACATAAATGATGACAAGACAACTGCTATGAGGTGCGCTAGATACTCTTCAAGTGAAAGACTCGTCATCACGAACTGCTGCTGAATGTGCTGTCTGTTGTTGTTGTTACCATAAAGAAGTCCTCAACTCCTTTAAGCTCCCCCTTTAAATATCCACTTGGTGTTACCAATACTTTATCATCATTATCTACTCTAATGGATGCTCCTCCTGATGTACCCTTCATATGCCCACTGGCCTCCAAGCTCCGACATATCTTAGCTAGACGATCACCGCCCGCCGCCGCCGCAGTTACCAGAAGAGACATGAGAAGAATAAAACAGACCTCGATAGCTTATTTATACACTACAACATAACAAATATCCAAATCGATCAACTGATCGATTACAACATCATAATGAATCTTCATGTTCAATCAACTTCTGTTCGCTATCATACTCCCTCAAGGCCCTCTGAATCTTCCTCGTCTCCTCGAATAGCATGGGGAATTTCTCTTCAGTAAATCGACGAGCTTCCATCACTTCCTTCGCCACGCTAGCCGGCAGGACCGCCCTCTTCACACCACTGGAGAACTTCACTGCGTATCTTCCGTCCTCGAGGTCGGCAACAACTCGGCAAAGTGACCTATTCACGCTGTATAACCGAAGAAGCTCCTCCTTAAGTAGTGCTATCTTGCTGTGCTTCTCTGCACGGTACCTCAAAACAACCTAGTTAGTATCATGTATGCTTAACCTCAAGATACCCCACCTAATAAATGCTCTTTTGATTTTTCCACTATGCATATCAGCCTCCTCCTTCCAATGCCTCCACTGAATCTCCTTCGCTCGCAATGCTTCCTCGTAGGCCGCCTTTTGCTCAGATAACTGACTTACCCTCAACTCATCCAATCGATCCACCGCCGACTGAATGCTGTACCGACAGGAGGAATCCAAATCTGATTAAAGAGTGATGAAATTATCAAGCTGGGCGTATAAAGATCTGGAGTAGCTCAGGTAAAGCAGTTCTCAATCAAATAATATACATCGCAAAGCCCATATCATAGCTTGAAGAGAGAAAGATATTCATTAGCTCACCTCTAAGCTGCTGCATAAACTCCTTCATCTTATCAGTAAGCTTATTCTGTTTACTTCCATAAAATGCCTCCCTAACAACATTTTCCATCTTCCCTATTCTCTCCTTCATTTCCTTCTCTGTCTTATCTCTCTCCTCCCTCATCACCTCCACTTCCCTCGCAGCCTTCACTTCCCTCGCCCTACACTTGTCCATAAACTCCAACTTCTCCCTTCTAACAGCTTCCTCTTCACCAAACTGCTTCTCCATCGAATGCTGCCAATCTTCCTTCAGCCTTTCAGCCTTCTCTTCTGCTCTCCGTGCCTTTTGCTTCTCAGCTGCTATCTGCCCCCGCAGCGCCTCTGCCTCCATCAGTAACTCCTCTTCTGCCGTCGGCTCGTCCCCCTCTCCACCCTTTTTTACGCTTTTTCTATCAGAATCTCCTCCCCTCTGTTCGTTCATAACCGCAACCCTCTGTTCAAAGCTGCTCTTGGCCAAAGCCAGCTGTGCCTTCAATTCCGTTATTTCCTGTAGCAGCCTTCGGACCCTCCAGTCTTGGGACCCCCCACCGACACTGGAGTATCCCACAACCGGCCTGTTCCTCACATTCTTGCCTAAAAATCAACATTCCTCAGCGGAGCGAAGCACGTATCCACTCACATCTATCAGCAAACTGCAGAGTATTAAGTGATTCCTGATACATTGCTGTAGCTGGATTGATAGTGCAAAGAAGTGTTGTAAAGGAATTCCCTCCCAAGGCTGGTGAGAGTAATCTAGTCAACTTGGAATCCCTATATGGTATCTGATAAAATAAAGGAGGCTTATGTAGGAGATTGGTAGTTAATAATAAAACACACACTCAGCACTGCTTCGATCTCTACTATACACTCTGCTGGCTTTGGTAGCATTGTACAGTAGTTGTAATAATAAAAGTATTATGTTCCAGCTACTACTGGTCATTCTATACACCAGATTACTTAATATAACAGAGACGCTTTAGACAGCGAGAATAGTAATAAGTCTTATTGCCGATCGTCCCCGGAATATTACGTAAACCTTCCGTCCTCCTCCTCCACCAGAAGCAGCAGCTTCTTGTAATGTCAAGGCTAATATAACTTTACTCAGTGCTGATAAGCTGCTATTAACAATAACAGCCTCCTGGAATCTAACCCCTTCACTTCGGCTCTTCGCCAATCTCTCCGAACCAGCCAAATCCACGAAGTTGAGTATTCCCGATATAACTTCCCCTTCCTTCTCCCCAACTCCCCGGCTCCTTGTCACAAGATTCAACGAAAATATGGTATGACTTCTGCTCGATACAGAATTTATAGCCGTTTCGTAAGTAGCTCTTAGAGCACTGCCTTTGCGAACCTAGTAGAATAAGCCTTCTGGATCTAATGAGAAATCTTGATCATCTTACGATTTCTAGCATTTCCTCAACGCTCCTTATAGGAAGGAGAGTCAAATCCTTCACGAACACCTGTCCTGTTGGGGTTTCGTGAAGCTCTAAGTTTTGAGATTCCCAATCTGATGCTGGCTGTTTGCCTGGAGAACTTCCGAAGAGTAACTGAGAATTCGTAGTTGACCTCTTCCGTATCTTGCACGGTCAAGCTCAAGATACTACTCCAGTTGCGCTGTTAGGCCTCCTGCTACCGACCAGGCTACTATAGCTTCTACTGTGTCCAGCAGGAGCGCTGACCGGACGCTGCGGGCGACCCGCTCCAACTTGTTGATCAGTTGACATCGAGCACGATGCCAGTCCAAGGTCACGTATCTGCTAACCAGTTATTTCTAAGTGAATTCCAGCACGCCACGAAATTGCCACTTCTCTGAGCTATAAATCGCTATAAAGCCTCGAGCCCACAGATACTAGGTTAATATAAAAGATACCAAATAGGTCACATTGTCCTCCCTTCCTCCTGACCTGGTCTAAATAAATCTCCACAAAGCTAGCAACTAGCCCGCATTCCTTCATCTTGGCCTTCTCTGCAATTCTCTTAAATAGATACCTTACTGACCTCGGCAAGATGCCCTCCCAATCATTCCCAGTGCGGAGCTTCTCTCCCCTCAAAAGATTCGGCCCAAACACAGAATGAGTTTTCCCACTGCCCGTCTGACCGTATGCAAACACACATCCGCTGTAGCCCTCCAGAAGCCGATCCACCAGCGGTTTCCCGCACGCCTCGAAAATATCACTTTGACCAGTCTCAGGCGGATGTACTCTGGTAAATTGAAAGTAGTGTTCGCATCGACCATTCGACAGGGGATCCTTAACCGTCAGTGTTGTCTCCGATTCCCCCACTACAGCTTCCTTATCAATGTCGTAAATATCCTGCCATGGAATGGTGCTAGCTGATGACGGTGAGGAGCTGCCGAAGGGATCATATGCCGGACGAAGGCGGACTTGAACTTGAATGTAGCAGGATGGAGGAGGAGGAGGAGGCATAATCGAGAAGAACTACTAAGATGACATTGTGAATATGCGTTATATCAATTATATACAATATAAACCTATCAGCTACTGTATATTACAATATAACATAGTCCATTCGACAAGTTGTCTCTATTTGCTTAATCATTAAAATCTATTAAACTTTGCAGGGTGTCCTCTATTAGAGACTCTAGTCGCTGTGCTGATGCGGTTCATAACCCAATAAGTGTAGCCCCCATCATCCAATAGTAGCTTCATGCTACCACCCAACACGACTACTACTACAAAGCATCTAGAAATGTTCAAATACATGCTATCATCAAATACGCACTCGTAAGATTTTTAGATACCATCAGGCAAGCCATCCTTCTCTTCCACTTTAACCACCTCATTCCTCGCCACTAACTTCCTAACCCGCGACCGTAAAGAGACATTCTCCTCCTTCAATCGATTAACTTCTTTTATCAACTCACTCACCAATCCGTCATCTACCGTACAAGGTCCCTTGGACGACCTAAAGGAATCTTTTCGCACTGCGAAGATTCTTCCCATACCAAACTTTCAAATACATTTCCGACAACTCTGCGACCTCCTCCTTCAGCTGATCTCTCTCCTCTTCAACCGCCACCTTCTGCCGTTCCAGCCGCTTCACTTGCACATCTTGCACCTCTTGCATTTCCTCAACAGTCTTCCTCGCACGATTAAGCTCAGCATTCAGTTCTTCTGCTTCTCGCACCCGCAGTAGAGTAATATCAGCCGAGGATTCTCGCTAAGAAGGGTCACTCCCATTCGAAAGGTCCTCGGTTCTATCCCCAGCCCCTCCTTTTTTATCACCTTCATTTTCAATAACTCCGCCCGAAGCGTTTTAACTTCTGCCGTTAGATGTTTGTTATTAAGGCGGAGGTCCTCTTCTACTTCTTCCTCCACCATTCCATCACCAGCCTCAGCATCCATCTCCCGAGCCGGTCGATACATCACCCCCTCAAGGCTGCTGCTGCCACATTCCATCACCTATCAAAACTACATACCATCACAACCAATCTATCCCTCAGCGTAGCGGTAAGGTTGCTGAGGTTTTCTCTGCCTATCTAAATTGCATATATCCCCCCTACCTTAGTATAAGCCTCTATAGTATCAGTTAATTGATCAGCCAACGCCTGTTTCTCAGCCATAGCCTTCTTCCACTTTCTCCCCGTATCTTCTACCTCCCCTATAAGCCCCGCCACTTTACTCCTCAATCTCTCCATTTCAATAACCATCAGCATCTTCCCTCCCCCTTCTCCCATTTCCCCTTCAACCAACGACCTGCTAACTGCATAAAGATGCAACCCTTTCAATGACCTCATCGCCAGGACCGCCAAGTCCCTTGCCTGTCGGCTCAATGCCCTTAACTTCCACACCTCCCCTCTACCCACCACAACATCAAATCTCGAACGATGCCCACATGGATCTATCCTAACCACAGGATACTCACTACTATACTTGCAAGCCCTCGGAGACTGCGAATTTCGTGGCGCAGTGACGATCAGCCGAACCTACAACTAATCCCTGCCATCCCAACCACTCTTTTATTATTACCTCTTCCCTAGCAAGCTGCATGATCGCATCGAACTCCTCCTCCTCTCCCCCGCCGCCACTCTCCGATATCCAATGCACTTGAAACCGTGTACCGCCAGCTGCCACTATATTATCAATTGTTCGTCTAGTCCCGACATCCATCTCCATTGGCCCTTTACTCATAAACAAAGCCCTTCCTCTACACCCAACTCCTTCAACCTCCACTAGCACCATACAACCGACATCATCCGGAGAGATCTCATAGGAGCTACTATTTCCAACCATTATTTCATACAACGGCTCACCCAAGGATTTACAGCAGTATTGAGGATACTTCCTGTACCATCGACATCGAATACCGATCGGAAAGCCACTATCTGATAAGCATTCACTCAATACACTCCCTGACTAGTGCAATACGCCGCCTACTTCGTGTCATACAAATGCGAATAGTTATTAAAAGCCGAAAAGGATTACTAGTACGACAACGACAACAGTGAACATCATCAAATACATTACTTCTAATAACATCCTTTCGTTCCTTTATATTCCCCGTTTGCCCCTACCTGTATCGTAGGCCCTGACAACCATACGACTGCTGCTACTGCTAGAGCTGCTGCTATCCTCTATCTCCAACTTAGCCTTAAACCCTATCGGATCCCCTCGAGCCAAGATACTCCTCTCTTCGTCTCCCAGTGGAAATATTGGATACCTCCCGAAACCACCCTCATCCTGCATGCCTGGCCTTTCGAGAGGAACTAATGCTTCTCGTACAACTACAAACACACAATGGGTTCCTATCAGACTAGCCGTTCAGACCTAATACATCATATATGGCGTCTAAGCTGTGTCTAATATGTACACAAGCTAATAGGAGGGGTTTACAGCATTTAATGGATTCCTGAATATCTGTGACACGCTTTAGACTACCACCACGACCACCTGCTGCTGCTGCTGCTCTTCCTCTGCAAAGCAGTCTGCTACCGCTAACTATCATTCCCTACCAACAGCTTGACAACAATCCGATAATATTGTTACCATAGACCGGCTGAAATTAACACCCGACAACCATAACAAAGTTCCGGGATAATTGAAAGCCTCCTTCTCCGCCTCCTCGCTCTTCCCTATTACCACTAGCAGCATTCCTTCCCATCTCTGTCATACTAGCAAAGAGCTGTTCGGGTAATATACTGGCCGATCCACTAGGCAACAATTCTAGCGGACGATTATTTAATATCGATGATAGTGGCCTTCCTTTACCAGCCATTTGAAAACAACAACAGCTATATCCTTCACCTCATATACAACTCAACCATACCGCCAACAGAAACGACTCACATGAAATCATAACCCAAACTTAAACACCCTTCTCCGTACACTGGGCAATGGCTCACCATCATCCCCGATATCTTCACCACCTTCTCCCTCTTCGAGAGTCCTCCTCATCTCCTCTAGCCGTGATCGAAGGGTCTCTGAGCAGTATGGTGACTCTAGGGTGGCTAAAAGGTGTACCTCCAAACGGTTGTGGACGGAAGCCTTTAACTGAGCTGATATCGGCACTCCACAGCACCGATGGCAACTGCATGTCCTCTAGGAACATACCAAGGACTAGTCGAGCACTGAGGAGCGATGATGGCACAATTAGCTATTCAATCAGTTTCTTGTGTATCAACGAGTCCCTTCCTACTGAACAGGCCCCAAATCAGCTACTATAACACCAGCATCCATCAGAACAGGTGGACTAACTCCATAGTGTCCACCTCTAGTAGCCAAATGATACCTATTAAATCTGTTATACGGCATCACTAGTGTTCCCTTTACAGTCGTTCATCGTATGTTATATGGGCAGCTGGATCCTTTAATTCGGGGGCATCGATGCTCAAACCAACGGTTAAAGTATCGATAAGACTACGAGTTAGCCAAGGGGAACGGTCTTTGGTGCCAAGAAGATGCCAGGAATGTAACTAAAACTTGACCTATTACGTATCTTGCTCGCGTGAAGCTAAGATACGGCTCACATTGAGTTTGAATCCCCCATCATGAGCCATTGTAAACCTATCCCTATTGAACCCATCGACTATAGTAGGTATTCCCAACTGTACTCTAGTTGCCGCACCAACCGTCCGTGCCACCGAACCGGCTACTCCAACAGCTCCCGATTGAAAAGGAATCATAAAAGGCAAGATGGATCGATATGAAGAGGTCACGGCAACAGTAATCGATTAGAGTGGCGCGCGCTATAAACTCGAACAAGTCAGAAATTTGACAAATCGTGGCACGATGGAAAGGGCTTACTTCCTCAGGTCATTGCTTTGCTTTCCAAGCCTCTTCGTATGCCATCACCAATCCTGCTCATTGTAGGGGCTTTAGCTTATCTGGCTGATGGAATAAAGAGGTACTATCTTAGGTCGACCGTGCAAGATGCTACGTAGGTCAACTCGCTAACCTTTGCTCGATCAGGGACGCTTCTGTTCCTGCCTCCTCTCTTGGAGAAAGTCTTCACAGCGTGACATTTCAAATGTGCGAGGAAAATGATTTGGACAGCTGCGTCGTTGAGAAGGCTCAAGTCGACGACTTCGGCATATCCGATCCTACCGAAACTGCTGCCCACGGCGGGGTGGAATACTTTACCTTCATTAAGGTACTACTGGTGACACACATTTCCGTGTCACCACTATGAATCAGGCAAGTGGAGTTATCAGCAACTGTAGAGTTCAGCATGCCGATATCGTCAAGCGTGGTGGAGTGTATTGGTGTAACGACGGTGATTGGGATAAAGGGAAGAAGCAGCCATCTGTTACACTGTAGCAGCTATACTACTACACCGTAGCAACCATGCCTATCCTGCTGTCAGACATAAGGGCCACCTTCTGGTATTCATTCCTGGTCGTGATAAGGACTCTGGTGAGTTGAAGACCTTTACTGCCAGGCTTACTCTTTTGGATGAACCATCTTTAGTAAAGGGCCAGAATCATGAGCTTAATGTAGTGACCATGTTGGGGGGGGGCGGTTTTATTGTATTCTTAGTATTACATATACCTTCGTAATTGTGAAGTGAGTAACATTAACGGAGAGCTCAACTGCCAGGAACCCCTTCCTAGTAGTGTGAAGGTTAAATCTGGATTCACTGGAGCTGACCAGAATAAAGTAGCATAAGTAGTGTGGCATGTCCTCTCTGTTATCTTGATGTGTTGTCCTATTCTACATTTTATTGCGTTACCTGGGGGCTCCTTTATCCCTCTCTAGGGGGTTAATCTCTGTATAATGTCCACAAAAGCTCTTCGTTCCCCTTACCCCGAAAAGGAGGATAATCTCTCCTATCAGCTCTGTGATCTAGCAGCCTTCGATATCGGTCATATCGACCCTAAAAAGGATGATTTGGAAGCTATAGGTAGTATCTGCTGGAAGGCTGAGGTGTCTATGGTACCGTTCAGCTCGGGATAACGCACAGCTTCTCATCAATCACATATTTGATTTGCGAACTGAGTCGGCTGGAACCGCCGAGGGACCTGTCTTTGCCACACTGCCCGAGGTAGTCCAAGGCTTCAGTGGATTGCCTTGCATGGGGCCTTCCTTGTTAGGCGAGCCAACTAGCTCGTCAACCCGAGGGATTGGTCGTCCGATTGCCCCGTGAGAAGCCTCTTCCTAAGCCCAAGCCTATGACGAGGTACGGTAGACCTCCACAGCTTGGGGGAGTGAGTGATTTAGGTGGGAGAAGTTTGCTAAGGAGAAGGGATTGGACGCTAAGAAGAAGCGCAGTAGAATGGTGTGGGATGAGACATCTAAGGATTGGGTTCCAAGATGGGGTCATAACTCTATTAAGCATAACCAGGAGAAGATGAACTGGTTGGTGGAGGTTAATGAAGACCGTGGAGACAATCCGTAGGGGAAGGTCGTTGGTTCGATCCTCGGTAAGGGCATTTCTTGAAGGTATGAGGATCCTTTCGCCAAGCAGAAGGCTATCGAGAAGCTCAGCCAAGCCAAGCAGAAGGTCCGTGAGATGAGAAATCAACTCGAGGGTGTTGGAAAGAAGATGCCAGCTGGTAAGATAATCCCACACGTGTAGTAGACTATTATTTAGGCATATCCGGTGGACCTGAGTTGGGCTCTATCAAGCGCGGTACCATCAATCTTAGAGAGAGTTTAGCTCGAGCCCAAAAAAGTTCCGCATCAAGTGGCAAGTGAGTCTGATGGGCTAATTATGATGATTGGCATGAGGCCGTTATGGCCGCAGGTTCGACAAGCGACAGAAAAACGAGAAGGAGGTGCCAGTTTCGAAGCGTAGGAAGGTTAACACAGCTGTACGTTCAAAGGGGGGCGGGCAATGGCGGTGTTATTTTTTCATACTGACAGACTCCTATTAATGAGGAGAAGTCCAAGAATCTTGCGATGGTCGGTCGTTTGTTGAAGGGTGAGACCACTGCTGCTGGTACAGTGAAGGTTGATAAGAAGAAGGCAGCAGGATGGGGACAAACACTTCATGAGGCAGCCCGAAAGGAGGAGAAGGCGCAGTCCGGTGGCTCTAAGAAGTGAGGAACGGTAGACTGGAATGGCTTGGATACTTATTTGATAACTCAGGAAGAAGGCTCATTAATGAACCCCTTTAAAGTGAAGGTGTACAAGTTGCTACTACTTCACTTAACCAACGTTACTCCTACAGTTTCACAAATGTACCTTTTTGCTGTGTTCGAATTGCTGAAGTCAATAAGAGAGAGTATCATAACGGTCTATTATCGGTACGAAGCGCGGAAAACCAGATGATTCGAAAACCATGCAATTCTTCAGTGATTACGTTAGTAACGTAGCGCTACAGAAGGCGTAGATACTGTGCCTTTTTCATGGTGTTCTAACAGAACGATGGAGTACTCACCGAGATAATTAAACTCATGATGAAGTTATGCCACTTTTTGTATCGACTAAACTAAAGACTTTCGAAGTGCACATCAAACACACCGTTTCTGTGTTAAGACATGAAATTACTTCATATGATTAGCAATAGGTGATTAAGTTATGCTTTCCCGATCACACAGCAGCAGATGAAGATCGGAACATTCAGCAGCTGGAATGGTCTAGTTGGTTATGACGACTGCCTAACACGCAGTAGGTCCCGAGTTCGATTCTCGGTTCCAGTATTTACACTGAGGCTCAGACATTCGCTCTGATGAGCCGCCGCAGCTTCATGTAGCATCATATTCCGATGTAGTCTAGCTGGTTAGGATTCGTGGCTCTCACCCACGCGACCGGGGTTCGAGTCCCCGCATCGGAACTTATCCATCACAAATTTTGACGGTTCATTTTTCGGCTTTTCTCTCGCATCAAGCATCGTACACTCCGCCATCGTCTGGGCTTCGGTTCGTCACTCGAAGCTTCGGATGCTATAATGTCTGTTCCACTAGAGACTGTGCTGAAGCTAACCGCGCATTGATCCTTCTCAATGGAAGCGAATTCCGTCGGAGCATTCGCAGTAACTCTATGGCGTCCAAGCAAGAATGGATAACTGTCTGTAGTGGCGGAATCTAAATCAGCCAGGAAAGGATTGGCTGCCACCAACGGCCCACTCCTTTCCAATGGACTAGCAAGCCCTCCCTTGGGACATGATTGAACCATAACTTCTGCCACACAATCAAAAGGGGATGACGAACTAGTCGGAGAGACGCTGCGAGAGTTTGGTTTGAACATTTCACAACTGATCAGCGTCATTCATCCCAACTTCTATTGACATAACGCATAAACACGGCAATCTCTAAAGGTACAGAATAGAGACCATCAGGTCCCAGAGAGAGAGGTGTCTCAAATACGTCAGCAGGAATACATTTTAATAGACTTGAAGGAGCTCCTATTGCTGCCTCTGATCCTGACGAGCTCGCTGCTCTGCCGTGGCCATAGGGATGGGGGCATTGCCTTGTACCATTGGGTTCATACTAGGATACACCCCAGAGCCAGCGGGTGCCAATGCAGTCCTATACACAGCGATGACCTAGTAACCCACTAATCATTAATATTACTGTTTAACAGCTGATCCCTCTGCAGCAGCCTGCACCAAAGCTGATGAGGACATAGCACCCCGCTTAGGCTTGGCCCAGGACACTCGGAGACGCTGAAATGAGGACGATAAGCCGCATAGTGCATAACGTGGTTAATGCTACCGCCCCGTTGATAACCAAATTGCTGCCGCCCTTCTCAGCAGCTGCTTTCTCAGCTGACTGACGGCTGGTGAACTCGACAAATGCGCCTGAGAGACCATAGGTGATGCGGATACGAGGAAGCAGTTTACAGTTTGATTTCTCGACCATTACGATCGAATCAATCTGTCCAAACTCCTCAAATGCTGCACGTATATTACTCTCTGCAATTTGAGCAGTTGGATCGATGCCACCTAATAAGCAACCCCTTAGCACGGCGGACCACGGCGGATGCCTATGGCCCTCCCTCCCTCCCCCAGCAGTACCCCATACTACCAATATACAGCGTAGTCACTGACGTGTCCTCAGGAGCCTCCAATTGGAATTTCTCGGCAGCTTGTTTTAATATCTTCTTCGCCACCGGATCATCTGTACCATGATACCTACATCAACCCCTACTAACACCCCTCCTGTCACTGCCACTCACCTATCTCGGATGTTCTGATCATCCAAACCGTTGTCTTTAGGCATTTCATGGCGATACCTATAGCATTACTCCTCCCATATGAGCTGTCACTCCTACGGGCATTCATCTCCTCTGTTACAAGTCCCCTTAACAAAGAAGGAACATATCCTGGCTTGATTTCGTTCGTAGTAAGGTGCTGTTCGAGCCAACTGCGATAACTACGTGTTCCACCACTAAGCAATATAAGTACCTTCTTAAGCATCGGATGATGCTTCAATTTGCCGTAGGTCAATGCTGGGTTAGCGTTCTGAGAGTTATTGAGGGCTTGGTAGTCCCGACCGACGGTTGACTCGGGAAGAGACAACTTCTCGGCTTCGGAAAGGAACTAAGGACAGAATCTTATATAAAAAAGAGGAGGATGAATGAAATGGGTGAGCCTCGACTGATGGAAGGACACAGGGTGGATTCATTTAACGTGAGGTATCTTTCTGAGTACGAAATGCATGGATGAAGCTCACCTTATCTCTGACCTGTACTGGTAGACCGAAGTCTAAATCAAAGATACATACTTGACAGACATTCTTCATTCTGGCGCAGTTCTGGCAAATGACAGTCTGCTTGTATCTGATAATAACAGCAGCAACCATACCAACAACATCATCATTAAGGACGACGTGAACCAACAAGGCTTATTATTGTCTACTATAATATTATTATTGCACACCAACATAATACGGTACCTTCCTTTTGATCCAGCCTTCCATCTGAATAATGTATATGGTCTTTCACATATTTTACATTCATCTCCCATAGGCTCCTTTTGCATCCTCACATAGGGGTTATCACCTAACCTTAAATATTGTCTATTATATATAATATATTACCAAGACATGTCTCACAAACTATAGGGAAGGTTGCCTCCTCTGACCCTATATGATTAACACCAGACACGATCTGTTGACCACGCTCACCCATAATAACAACAGCGATGAGAGGAGACGGATGGATGGACAGGAATAAAGTCACGCGCCGCGAAATTCATGTTTTCCGTTGTCCTCCAAACTACTAGTACGTTCTTAGTGTAATGCTGCCAATTCACTTTTCACGCTCTTAAGCTGCTAAGATAGCTTGTATAATGTCCGATGTAATTATGCCATCACCGCCACCTGTGAACATTTCTGTTTAAAGTGATGTAGTAGTTCATTGTGATTGTTGGATACCAATTCCTAAACTGATGTGAACCCTCTCTTTGTATAGTACAAATCATCGAATACATCTTTAACTTGATGCCTATTGTCGGCTCGTGATGAGGTTTAATGTAGTGGTTATCCTTTCTGTCAATTTTCCACCCACTGGTTTGACTGTTTAAATGGATAGAGGACTGCTTAATAAAGCAACTACTGCAGATGCACAGCCTACACCAGGATATATGTATCTTGAAATAGCGAGTAATATAACCTGTTCTCTATCTTGCATGATTCGAGCTATGATATCTATCAGAGATGACCTATGCTCCCAACGGGTCTCATCAATTGGAGGATTACCTTTGCAACAAGATAGCATCAAAAGACGACGCCAATGTTAAATTCAAATGTCTGAGAATAATAAGGTGGGAAAGATTCCTGTCCTATATGGAGGACCTCCATTCAACCTCAGAAATATCTTGGATCCCGATGCTCAAGTACAGGCCAGTATGGACTTTAAAAAGAGGATGCAACGGTACTATACAATTGAAGGAATTTACGGTATGCCGTTAATGTAGACGAGCTGACGTAGTGAAGTCATGTCGAATGTTCCGTGGCCCTGTGGATCCTCTTCGTGGTGATGCCCCAAATAAGGCAGTACGAGAGGAAGCAGAGGAAGCTTTAAAAATGATATTTAACGAGACAACCATTGGTCAGCCCTCCACAGCTGCTCCGGCCTCCCATTCTGGTTTCCATGACCGAATCAAGGTTATAACGGGGATCATCAGGAGGAAATGTGGTATAATTATTTATAGGGTTTCGGATCGGATGGTAGTGGTATCGCTGGGCCTCCTCCTCCTCCGTCCTGGGGTGGGGCTGCACCCCAGCAACAGCAGCAGCCTTTGCCTTACCCTGGTAATAGCAAACCTTGTATTAGCTAAGAGCCATCAGCCTGTAGGTGGGGTCTATCCAGGACCTCCTATCACTACAGGGAGAATGCAAGGCTTTGGCAATCCTGAATTTAATGACTTCAACAACAGCAGCAGCAATCAGGTACGATGTTGCATTTGATTTATATTGATATCATCTATAGGCTGGCTCGACAGCCAGCGCGATCGCTGGTAAGGTCGGTCAGGCAGCTGCCAGTGCTGCTAGTGTTTTGTCATCGGCTTACCAAAGATGGCATGGCGGTGGTTCGACTGTTCCCTCTGGCGGGCCTCAGCACAGCTATTCAGGCTACGGGTTAGTATATGATGATGGAGGTGTGAGGAGTATGTTATCAGTCCTACACCGACCTATAATGGAGGGTATCCTTCACCCCAGCAAGGACAATATAATAATACGTATAATCAGCAATACGCAGCAGATAGAGGAATGTGGGTCCCACCATCAGTCGACAAAGTAGTAGTAGTGGCTGCTGCTGCTTCGCTCCGTAGTTAATGGTATTATTTCCAATCTAGTCTGCTGCTGCTGTGGATAGAGCATCGGTATCAGCGCCGCCTGTGGAGCATCGAACGGCGGAGTATCGGTTAGTCAGTCAACTGGCTAATGGATCGGTTGCTGTTGGGGTAATAAATGGGCAAAAATCTTCCGGGTGCGAAAAGATACTCGTAGGTATTTTTAAACAGAGTAAATGGTGATTCATCATCTGAGTACGACATGAACGAGATAGCATCCGAGTTGGCAGCTCGAATCACCAAGGGTCCGCCCCAGGCCAGACTTCGAGCATTGAGGGCAGTTGAAGGCTTAGCTGATAAAGAGGAGGTAATACTACTACCAGGCCTTTATCGTAGTAGTCACTGCGCCACGAAATTAATGACAGGTCCGGGATATCTGTACAGAGTGTGTTTCCGATCCCCAAGGTCTCCCTCAAATTTGTCGGGCTACCGCGGCTCGAGTTAGCCGAGCACTCCAGGGTTCTGGCCACCAACAGCAGCAGCATCATCGACCAGCCAAGGCTGCTGAAGCAGCCACCATGCCGGACCTGTTGGATTTAGGAGGAGGTGATACGGATGATGGGAAGAAAGGTGATGTGGCAAAGGAGGGGGGAGATGACGATCTACTGCTCATGGGGGAGGCTGACCTTATTGATGCTGCCCCAATTGTGAAGCCTAAAGCAGGGCCCGAGGTCGATTTATATGCATTGAATTTGGGGCAGCAACAACAACCAGCTGCACAAGTTGGCAGTAGCCAGACGACACTGCTGCCTGATTTATCTCCAAAGTCTGATATCTTTGGAATGCAACAATCACCGTCGAAGATACTCCCAACTCAGCAGGCCACGACCTTGCTCCCCGATTTGGCAGGGGGTAGCCTGCAGACTAATGGATCATTACGGCAGCAACAACAACAACAGCAGAGTTTCGTGGCGACGCGGTCATACTCTGGAGGATTGGATACACCTGGTGGGCAGCAATTGGATGATATCTTTGCAAAGGAAGCAGCCAAAGCGGCAGCAGCACAGCAGCAACAGCATCCGGCTCCTTCTAATGTGAGTAGTTGATGATGGTTACTAAAACGGTGATGTATTGTAGGTTTACCCCCAACAAGCCGCAGCAGCAGCTGCTCCTGCTGTTCGACCATGCTCATCGGCTTTTGGGTTCATCGGTGGAGGCAATATGGCGGCGTCTGCGAACAGAAAGCGATAATCTACTATTAGTGTTTCTGTACGAGTGATTAATGATTTGTATTATTAAGTATAGAAAAACAAAACATAAAAACCGATGAAACGTACATGTTAATTAAAGACATCCTCACTTGGAGGACATGATGGTGGTAGAGGTTCCACTGGAGGGGATGATGTAGGCGTTGATGGTGGTAGAGGCTCCACTGGAGGGGATGATGTAGGCGTTGGTGGTGGTAGAGGCTCCACTGGAGGGGATGATGTAGGCGTTGGTGGTGGTAGAGGATCCACTGGAGGGGATGATGTAGGCGTTGGTGGTGGTAGAGGTTCCACTGGAGGGGATGATGTAGGCGTTGATGGTGGTAGAGGTTCCACTGGAGGGGATGATGTAGGCGTTGGTGGTGGTAGAGGTTCCACTGGAGGGGATGATGTAGGCGTTGGTGGTGGTAGAGGCTCCACTGGAGGGGATGATGGTGGTAGAGGTTCCACTGGTGCCCCCGGCAGACTCGCTACCATCGGAACTGAGCATTGGGTAAGATAAAGTAGTATTATTTTTATCACCTTGATCACCGAGGAATCGAACAATAGCTGCATATGGTGAAGGGGATGACAAGATGGATGTTTGGCATTCACTCAATAGAAGCCGAGCAGTAGCCTTCAGCAGCTCCGACTCTTCAGAGGGTCGAGGCAACGGCTCACCTCCCGCGGGGCATTCCTTTTCCAACTCTGAGAATAGGAGTCATGGTGATGGGAAGGGGGGCGGCCTACTAGCGCAGAGGCAGGCATGCATGCTCTTCAACCATCCACGGTCATTGATAATCTGAAAAGTGGAGGAGGACACTAATAATGAGGAAATAGAAAGAGATACTTCGACATATTACTAACATGCACGCGTCAACGTTAGATACTTCGACCGATGACTAACATGCACGCGTCAACGTTAGATACCAGTAATCATGATTGAAAGGGTACACCTTTGTGACTACTATTACATCATCCTCATCATCCATTATGTTAGAGACTGCTCGGTCATTACTAATAATAATTGCTGTCTTTCCATCACTGCTGATGTTGTCATCCCTGCTGTACATCGCCACACTCGGTGGATCCTCTGAGATAGCTGCCAAACATTCCTTTCGGCTCAGCCTACCAGAGACATTTACGAAAATGACATGTTCCCGTCTGTGGGGTACCCGGAATCAAATTGATTGAAGTTGATGAAAGTGGTTTTCTTAGCATAACTCGGCAGCGGTGGTGGAAGCTTCTCTCGAGGAGGAGGATCAAACTTAAGTGCCATGCCTCCTCCTGGTAGGCTCCGCCTTGACTGAGCTGGTGCTGGTGGAGGAGTGTGAGGGGTAGGCGAACCTTCATCAGGAGTCTAAGACCAGCAGCCATTGTCAACATGTCCCTTGGGGCTCGCACCAAGGTTCGGTCAGAGAGCTCAGAAAGCCTCGTACGATCGGCGGCATTGTCATCCTCTTTATCGTTCTCCTTCTCAAAAGCGATAGGAGTGTGAAATGAATCCATGGAAGGGTCCTGCTGCCTCTCAGCAGCGGAAGGTGGTGAGTCACCACCAACGCCACTGTTCTCGCTCAGAGACGGGCTCTCTTTTTCAGGCATCCTCCACAGATCCAACTTCTCTGCTCTAATTTGCATTGTCAGCGTCTCACGCTGAGCCAGAAGATATCTTCTCTCATCCTAAAGAATTTTCTCACCTTCGTCGTCACCGTCCCTTACCTCCAGTCTGTCCCCATTGGTTGTGCCATCTCGAGATCTCACTTCTTTCAGTTGCTCCTCGAGTGCTATGCGGTCTCGGTTAGCAG
The DNA here is from genome assembly GCA_013115145.1 of Perkinsus chesapeaki. NCBI lineage: Eukaryota > Perkinsozoa > Perkinsida > Perkinsidae > Perkinsus > Perkinsus chesapeaki. The sequence continues at coordinate 24,709 of JAAPAO010000004.1, read as the reverse complement.
CCAACTATCAGGAACCCCTTCGAGAACCAATGGCTATAGGCGCCCCTACTAGCTCTGATTCGGCAGCCATATAGTCTTCCACGGTGGCAACTACTCTCCTGTGGACGGTGGTGATAGGGGCGCTCCACCTGATTGATATGTACATTATAAAGGATAACCATGCGGACATCAGTCCTCCTTGATCGGTAAAGGCCTTCTGAGTGGGCTCTGGTCCTCTTCGATACATCCAAGGTTGAGTGTTGGCTAAGGAGGGCATAACGATACTTTTGTTAAGTTGTTATACCAGTTTTGGCAGCAAGCATGGAGCGTAGCCTTGAAGCTAGATCTTGCTGCTGCTGGTTGGGGTTGGTTGTTGGGGTGATCAAGCCTCTATCAAATCGATTCATTCACTATCATAAGGATCACCCTGTACCATCTACATAGGGGTGGGCCCCAGTCACCAATACGACTCTAATAAAACGGTTTGTAGTCCTAATAAAAGTATCAACAACTGTTTACTAATAACGAATTTATCACATCAAGGAGGGTTGCACGCGTGCGCACAACAACTGCGCATGCGTGCAGTCATCCCTGAAGCGACTCGATTATCGTGTGTCGGTAATGACAAAGGCAAGGCGAGAAGGGAGTGAGCTAAGTTAGAACGGAATGGGGAATGAGGTGCGGAAGTGCGTAGAATAGAGTAAGCAGCAGTGCACAATGGTGACCAGCATTTAATACACTACTTACGGCGATACTGTGGAGGAAGGGTATTCGAAATGATATGGGTAATGTTATCATATCAATATACGATGGACAACACTTCACAACGTATTCTTACTTGCAATAATTCAAGACATCTCAGCAATCACGCGCACAACCCTGAAGCTTGGCAGATTATCTGTAGCGCAGTCGACAATAGAGAAATGCCGCATGTGCGTGTGAGTTTATAGTCCAACGCCAAAGATGGCTTGGTTAGACTATCCATTCCTTGTGCATCTGCTGCCGGGAGAGTTTAATACCTATACTGTTTTGTCACTGTATGGTTCACCCAGAAATGCCGTGTTGGTGTTGATACTCGGCATTGATGGTCCGTCCTAATAACCGACCCATGTTCACTGCATCTCTAAGGCACGTAAGCAACCGACGTACGATTCTGGGAGTCTACAAGACTCCCAGAATCGTCTAAGCGTCTAATTCCAAGCTCGTCTACACGAGGAAGAAGATTGAGTATCATTTCAGCTGTCTCTTGCAGGTGAAGTATCTTCTTATTCTAGGCGGAAAAGCCGTACCCAGTATCCCGGTAAAAGTGCTTGAGAGCGTCGATTGGCTCAAGTCTGGCGTTATGAGTCCCGTTAAGGATCAAGGACACTGTGGCAGCTGCTGGGCCTTTTCCGCCAGAGGTATCGGCTACACTCTTTAAGGTTTAACATGTTCTGTTCTAGGCGCTATAGAAGCTAGATACAAACTCCTTACCAACAAGTCTACTTTACTATCAGAGCAGCTCCTTGTCGACTGTGGTCATGAGACCGGCAGCCTGTGAGTTGCTACTCCTCTACGAGCCACTTCTATGGTCTCAGAGGCTGCGCTGGCGGTCGGATGGATCAAGCCTTTAGCTTCATCAAGAAGCATGGTTTAGCATTGGAGTCTGCATATCCGTACAGTGCTAAATCTGGTCTTTGCCGCATAGATGAAAGTCCTGCGTTTAAGGTGCCGTGGAGCTCGTATTGATAGGAGCGTACTATGTTAATGTCTTAGGCGGGTTATATTCACACCTTCTACTTTGTCCAGTCCAAGTCGGAGCATGAGCTCAAGAAGGCTTTGGCAACTGGGCCTGTCAGCGTAGCTTTAAGAGCATCGTCTTTCTCGTTTCGTCATTACAAGTCGGGCGTTCTCAAAGGTATTCAAGTGCAACGAAAAAGCTGAAAGCTTCTTCTCTCAGGAGACTGCTCGGGGCCTATCTCCCATGCCGGTTTGGCTGTTGGTTACGGTGCTCAGGATGGGATAGAGTAAATGGCTTGTTGTACTCCTTTGCCTCATATCACTTAGGTATTGGTTAGTTAAGAACTCATGGGGTGCTAACTGGGGTGAATCCGGCTACATCAAAATTGCCCGTGGAGTAAATGAGTTGGATAATAGTGGTAGGCATAAACGATGTTGCTCCACAAATTGCCTGATTGTTACATGACCATTGTGCATCACTATATCATACTTTATCCTTCCTTAGGTGAATGTGGTATCCTCGCAGAGCCCGTTTTCCCAGTTCTCAATTCCGCTTTATTGACTACTGTTTAAGTGTCAGCGCTTTTAGCTGCGCAACGTGGTATCGTGTAACACGAATACCGGCTTATGATACGATCCATTATTCTGATTAAGTTTTGAATCTTCGGATCCTTGTTGTCACTTCACAACATCGTTCAGCTCGTATTTCTCACATTTTCAACGTTACAATACTTGTTGTGTTGAAGAGTAACCCTGCCCAACCGTAGAGGAATAGCACCCAGCTGTCGATGCCATACCATCAATTCTGATTCAGTTAGGACATGTGTACGACACTCTAATTGAATGAATACAATACCCTATAGAATGCTCGTACGAAATAGTCGACTCATAGATCTGCCTTGCCACAAGCATGCAAGCATCTGTCTTGCCACTACACACGACGAGTGTCATTCGTGGATGTTTTATTAGGGCCGTTACACCGCGGAGAACACATGCAAACAGACACATGTCCAAAAGGCAGCCCCGACAAAGAAGAATTATGACACTCACGAACGCTGCACATTATGGACGGATCGACTAAATTTGTATCATCACGGCGGCTCTCTTGAGAACTAAATATCGCCTTAATGAAAGACATGTTAGAGGAAGATGCTTGCAACAGATGTTGTGTAGCAAGTGTCCCTGAGATCCTCAATGAAGAAAGCCTATCGTGGTATCAGCTTCGCCACCGCTTTGTCTGCGTCGACTCGTCCGAAAGGAAGTGTAACCTTCCCAGTGGAATCTTTCAGACCTTTTTTCGAAGTCTCCTTGATGATCCTCTTTATATCAGCAGGTGACAGGCCAGGAGCAAGACTGTATAGCATTGCAACCACACCAGCAACAATGGCAGAGGCTGGAGATGTACCAGATACGGTGTCATAGTTAATATAATTTCCCGTCGTCATAATACCAACCCCTGGTGCAGCGACATCTACGTAGTTCGCATAATTGGAGAAAGAGGCCAGTTTCATCATTGACAGTTCTGTGGCGGCAACGCACAGCACTCCACTTAACTGCTCAGTGAGAGCGCAGGGGTACCTCTTCTCTGTAGTGGCATTTTTGCCTTTATTGCCGGCAGTCACAATGATAGAAAGTCCGGCTTGGTCTGCTTGTCTGATCTTGTCAGCCAATTGGGGCTCGTACTCGGCAGCTGAAGCAGCCAGCAATATGAACTTTATATCTCTGGCTTCCCTGTGACGAACAACATAGTCTATAGCAGCTATTACAGTCGGCTGGGAAGGCCGTTTACCTTCGCAGATCGGCATGATGTTAACAAGATCCATAACACCTGCTATACCCCTTGTATTGTTGATAGTAGCACCAAGTACTCCGGCCATTCCAGTGCCATGCCCGAGAGGATCTCGATCGCGAGTATCATAGCTACCATCGATAGCATTATAGCCTTTTACAAGGTTCCCTACTAGGTCCGGATGTTTGGGCCTCACTCCACTGTCGATAAGCGCCACCGTGACCTCCTTTCTGATCACTCTTGTGGAAGCCAGACGCTTCCAAGCTCTCGGCACATTGATAGCTTCAAGATATGGAGCCTGTTTCGGATAGAAAGGGTCGTTCACAGGAGTGGCGTCTAACATACCGAAGAGATCTCCTTCAGGACCTCCAATAGCGACGCTGAAGCCAATGATGCAGCCGATCACGAAAGAGAGACGCAACATGTATGAACGGATAAGCCTTCGCAACTAAGATTCTCGCTACTCCATCATACTAAACCATTCCTAGTGTTCCTGACTTAGGAAGCTAACCTCGACTTTGAGGTTCACGCTCGGTCCCTTCCTTCGATCGGGAGCGGTGGATGCTCCACTGTGGAGCTGAATAGTTACTTTCAGGGCTCTTCTTGGTCAGAATCGTCTAGCTTTAGTGATTGATCTAGCATCAAGGCAGCTTGCTCCTCAGCGATCAGTCAATGCTTCTCATGTGATGATACGATGGGGAATTGCCTGGAAAGTATGTTCCTAGATAAAGTTGGCATCCAATGTATTCCATCTGGCAACTTCCAATGCTCCTCTATGGCCCCCGGGCGAGACTTTCAGGGCTCAGTCCAGTGAGCCTGTCGATGATGAGTCACCGTCTGGACCAGTCACGGCCGCTGTGACACGGCGAGCCAACCCTACTAAGGAGGGCCTCCTTTCACCTGCTCAGCTAATTAATACTCCCATGAAGTGGTATTGCACAGTCGAAATAGAACTAACAGGAACGATAGGAAAACGTTCGCTAAGATATTGAGTTGTGCTGTGCGCCTTCTGGGTCTCCGACTTGTGCGGACAGTGTCAGCCCGGCATCGCATAGCGTGCCGCGCAACGGCTATCTATAAATTTATGACACCAGCGGTGTCACATCATAGTATTATTCATCATGTTTCCGTATTTTAAACAGATCCAAAAGAGTGAACGGCTTGTTGTATTCCTTTACCTCATATAACTTAGGTATTCGTTAATTAAGAACCCATTGGGTGCTAACTGGGGTGATTCCGGATTCCTAGGTTGGATAATAGACTATTATTTAAATACTAGACCTGAAAAGATCTATGATAGACCTGAACATCTTAGTAATAATAGCGACTTAGGTCTACCAATATTATTAATAGTGGTAGGCCTAGACGATGCTGCTCCACAATTGGCAAGATTGTCACGTGAGCACTCAGTGCTCAGTACTGTACGTCACTATATCATACTTTATCCTTCCTTAGGTGAGTGTGGTATCCTCGCATAGCCCTTTTTCCAATTCCCAATCCTGCTTTATTGACTACTGTGTGGCATGGTATCGTGTGGCATGTGTCACGCATCCTGGCTTATGATACGATCCGTTACTAAGTGAGTTGAGTTCCTCATCTTCGGGCTCTTATTTTTACTTCACAATGTCGCAGGTCTTATTTTTCACATATTCGACGTTACTCTATTTGTTGTGTTATAAATCGAGTGTTGTTGAAGTCACCCCACCAGAGTCTACGATGGAGGAATGGCTCCGTTGCTTACGGCTAATATTCTATGACCAACCCTAACACTGACCCTACTCCAACACCGTACTCATAGCCTCGTGGCAATGGGAGACAAGGTTGCCGGAGTTGTGAACGAATCTATACGAGACAGCGACTGTCAACGTCATCCCGCCAATCTTCACTCAAATAGTAAAAGCACCCTTAAGTGGTATGTAGTTATTAAAATCTTGGTCGAAAATGATCAAACACGTTGGGCAGCACTCGTAATTCAGCAGTTAGAGGTTATGAAGTAAGACTTTCATAGGCTACACCTAATAAGCTGAAATACTCCATAATGTGGCGGAGTTACGTTGATGAAGGCGGCCACTGCTAGAGCTGGTACACTGGATATTATGCAGCACTTGACATTTACCAATTAACATACTCCTCAGATGGAAATCAAAGTTCTAGTCGATAACATTCCAGCGCGAATTATCAAGCTGATGGCATCGGAATTATCAGCTTACGATAACCCCTACTACATGCTGAAGCTGTTGAAGTGGATAAAAATGGGGTTGAGAATTCACCGGTACCATATGGTATAAAGTAAGGTCATGGAAGAACACGTTTTATTGCGTTCCAAACGTCCAATCTTCCGAATCCCACGGGAACCGCTCCAGGTGTTGTAACCCCGGGAACACCGGTCTCCTTGAGAATGGACTTTACCTCCTTAACAGTAAGAGGTGATTTTCCAACACTCTTCATCATGGCGATTACTCCAGCTACGATAGCAGCAGCAGGAGATGTGCCCCTACTGGGCGAATACCCACCCTTGGGGGCAGTTGTGAAGGTACCCCCCGGAGCAGCGACATCAATAAAAGGAGCGTAGTTGCTCCGCTTACGAAGTACCATAGAATCTTCGAAGGTGGCCGCAACACATATAACCACATCCATCGATCTGGTGTACTTACAAGGGTACGCTGCATTCCCAGGCTCAGAGATATTCTTACCATCGTTGCCTGCGGGACAAACGAAAGGGATACCCGCTTGAGAAGCCTTCTTCAGAGCTGCAGTAACTCTACCGCCGAATGGTTCTCGTTGTCGTGACGAGTAAAATATTACATCTGCCTGTGCGCGTACTGCGTAATCAATTGCGTCAGCGGCGTGTTTGTCACTGACGATCTCGCCGTCGTAGATTGGTATCAAATTGACATAATCAGTGATTCCAGCTATGCCGATAGTATTATTGATTACCGCCCCAATGACACCAGCCATTGCGGTTCCATGATTAGCTCTGTCGTGCGTATCAGTGTTCTTGTCAACCACGTTATACCCAACCACTGCATTAGCCTTCAAGTCGGGATGGGTAGAATCCATACCAGAGTCGATGATGGCAACAGTCTTGATACTTCTCTTATGTCCCCGACATTTTCTCCATGCACGAGGTACCCGTATCGCATTAAAATAATCCCGCTGTTCAGCCCAGTAGTATTCATCATTCGGATAAGCTCCATGTAGGCTGCTGATAGCAATAGCGCATATAAGGGGTGATGAGAAGGGATACATTATTAACAAAATAGGAATGACAGATGGCCCTCTTCGAGCGTAGAAGGAGCTACATCGCTGTGGAGCCACCGAAGCCTCAGCGTCCGCGTGCCTTCCATAGCCGTGGAGCTCCCGAGTACCCAACAACACCGCAATGCAGCTATAGATAGGCCTATTTATGATTCATAATTTAATGTTTGCTTTACCCTTGTGATAGCTGACATTGATCGTCGTAAGACGACTCGTTGAGGAAGCGGTGAGTCATCATCTTTTCGAGTTAAAGAACAGGTTTAAGAGCGCCTTGCGTAGCCTGGTACGATGTACGATAGCTTCAATGTTCTAAAGGCGTTCTGTTTAATTGTACGGGTTTGCCACTAGCTAGGTCTGCCTGACTTTTCCAGCGTACCCCTGATGGTTGTAGCGCATCACTCGATAGCTGCGATTTCCAACAACTGTTTCAATCGAGGAGACACTGTCTGCGATACAGAACCAATTGTGTTTACTTCATGCTCCATTGTGAAGGCTCATATTCAGTAGAGGCGTATTAGAGAAACTTCGTGAATAGGCTGGACAATTCCGGTGGCAAGTGGAACCCTCAAAGTTCGGGTCTACTAATATTCGTCAAATTTGGGTAGTTCGAAGAGTAAGTCGCACTTGTTGTTTGTATGAGTTTGCTAGATCTGTTGCATCTCTCCCAATTCATTAATTGCGTGTATCTATCGTACAACGTACGCGGTGTACGTAGTGTATTGTTGTACGTATACGTACTGTGACTGTGACAGTTGCGCAAGGCTTACAATCTCGCTCGCCCATTCTTCGAAGAACGGTTGTGTTCACCAAACTAACACATTCCCCATACGTTAAAACTCGTATTTTCAGAGCTTTGACATTAAATTCTGAAAATTGAATGTTGAAACTTCAACCAGGCAGGCACTGTACACTATTGTGCCCCACAGTTACGACAGTGCTCGGCGGTGTAGTTAGCGCGCGCCCTGCTGATCGATTATAGTTGAGCACCACCACCATCTTCATCATTCCTTGCATTTGTCGTTGTTGGCGTTGTTGTTATAATGTATAACGGCATTGGATTGCAGACTCCTAGGGGGAGTGGAACCAGTGGTTATGTAATATTATATAAGTACTTAGTAGTTAGTAGTTAATCAGGTACAACGGAACAAATCATATCTACGACCACAGAGGACCGATATTAAACCATTTAGAGAGAATGAAGCAGCGGCAGCAGCACCACCAAAGCCTAAGAAAGCTGATCCTGAGTTGATGTGAGCATATATACTTAAATCGCGCACTGTAAAGAATATCTTTTGATGCGGCATTAGTTATCATAACCAAAAACGAGAGATTGAGGTTAAACTGATTGATCTACATGACACTTTAATAGACGCTGGAGAGGATGAGGAAATTGCACAGAAAAAGGTTGATAAAGAAAGAGAGAAAATGTACTACGCTTTACCAGTGACCATTACAGTCGGAAAGTTAAGGTATAAGGAGCTTGATGATCGTCGAGCGGATGCCGAGGCCCATGGTGGGGAACTACAGGCAGATCAAATGGCTAGCACGCATGAGTAATGGTAAAAGGTTTAAGGGGGTGTTATAAAGCCCTATTAAGGTACCTTCAAATGCAAAAACGACAAGCGGATAGAGCGGCAAAGGCATTTGGGATAAGTAGGGATTAGATAGCAGCATAGATTGGAATAAAAATAATAGGAGTATAGATACTAGGAACCATGAGGAAGGAGCTGCATTCGATAAAGATCGCCAGCATCAAGAAAAGCTCCAACGTGAGGAGGTCGCAGGTTCGATCCCGGGTATGGGTATTTAGGTATGATGGATGCCCAGGCTAGGGATGCTGAGCGTTGGGCTGCTCCAGGCGGTGGTAGTGGAGATAATGGTCCTGGGAGAAAACATCAGAGGGATAATCGACCCTTGGCTAAAGGTACTGTTACACAAGATGAAGGGTGGTGTATACCGGTGAAGTGGAGATATCGAACCATATCGAACCATATCTTAGCTATTGAACATTAACGATACTTATAAGTATCATATATGTATTACTTATAAGTTATTATTATATTAACGATCTTAATACTCATAAGAATTGTCTTGCATGGTGTCTTTGGCTTACAATACGATAGAGTGGTAGATAATAATAATTGATAGAACCACCTATTAGGTGGTGAATCTTGGCGAGACTTTGCAACACGTCGAAAGGAGAAGGGTTGGGCAGCTGAGGAAAGGGAGGAGACTGGCGGCTCTGCTAGGAGAAAAGAAGCCAAACGGAGTAGAATAAATGATGATAAAAACAACAACACCATCACAGAGGGATAATTTTCGTACAATACAGTTTACGTTATAAAAAGATTGTTGGTTTTAACGTATAATGGTACGTTGGATGGCTCGCAGTTGTTTTTGGTATTTTGTTATGGCATCTAGAAGTTCATCCGAGCATAGCGGTGTTGATCAGCAGGGGCGGCCGATCAAATCGCGGAAGGTTATATTTCTCGGTGATCAAAGTGTTGGGAAGACTAGTATCATAACTCGCTTCTTGTACGGAGCATTTGATACTCATTATCAAGCTACAATTGGTAGTATCTGAAACGGTTGATCGATTTGATAACCCATTAAATTATCAGGCATTGATTTTGTGGCGAAAGTTGTGACATTGGATGACGGCCGATCGGTGAAGTTGCAATTGTGGGATACGGCGGGACAGGAAAGATTCCGCTCGTTGATACCTGCGTAAGATTTTACGCACTCGGAAGATTTTTGTACTGAGGAATGGATGTTGGATAGATACCTTCGAGATACAGCTGCATGTGCAGTAGTGTTTGATTTGACATCGAAGGAATCTTTTATGCATGTTAGGAGCTGGGTTGATCAAGTGAGGGATGAAAGAGGTAATAGGCGGAGCGAAGCGATTCATGTATGGCATTTATCGTATTACCTGAATGCTATTGGCTGATTGGCTCATCGATCTAAGCATGTCATCACCATCATCATCGCCGCTGCTGCTACTGTTGTTCTGTAGCTGATTTGACTTAAATACAATGTAGAGGGCCTCATGAAGCTGGGCTTTAATCCCTTAGTGCACCAAAACTAATAACTTCCAAGACCTTCGTGACCAGTATGACGTACTATTATATCATATACAGTAGTCTATAGTATATCTGTTGGTGTCGACACTTGTCACAATCTTCTTGTCCCAGGCGCTGATGCAGGTGTTACGATTGTATTGGTTGGTAACAAGGCAGATTTGAAAGATTCTCGTCAGGTCGGTTGAGGCACCTGTTTCGCTCCGCTAAGATTGTTGGTCAGGTTTCCAGCGAAGAAGCGCAGAGCCTGGCGGATGAGCTTGGAATTAAATATTTTGAGACGAGCGCAAAGAGTGGGGTTGATATAGATCGGATATTTACTGAGGTAGTGGGAAGGTCGTGGGTTCAATCCCGGCACTTGTCATTTTAAGATTGCCAAATCAATGCCTGATGAATCTGAGGAGAGTAATAATGAAGAGGCGGAGGCGGTGCAAGTGACTGTTGAGAATGGGGAGAGCAATGGTGGTAAAAAGAGTAATAATGGGGAAGTGATGATATGGTGATGCCTAGTAATGCAGTATTTATATAATAGAGATTAGTATAGTAATTAATTACAACTACTGTACATTATGCAATAGTACCTTAGTAGTATCGTGGATAATCTAAATGGATAAGAAGGAAGGGGCAGGGAGTGTGCTACCATCTTGAGCATATATGGCTGTATCTATATGGATTCTGAAGGAGTATGATGATGCAGAGGGGTATCATAATGTTACCTCTTACTACCTTTACTCTTACCATACAACTGCTATATAATAGTTACTATATGTGTGTGATATGCAATATTAATTGATTATCATACACTCCTAATTGGGGCTATCGGTGTCAGCAGCTCCGTCGAGGTTTTAATACAAGACGCGTTATACAACATATTGGTGCATTCCTCCTCCTCTTCCCGCCGCCGCCGCTGTTAACATTTTTCAGGTCAATCCTGCAAGTGCTGAGCTACTATTTCTGTTATTCTTTGGTTCCTTTTTTATGATAATGAAGATGTTCCGGTATCTCAGTGCTCAAAGGTTTTGTGTTGTAATTCTACCTGGGAATCTTTTACTTGTGTGATGTGCAAGGTTGGACCTAAGATTTTGTTTTCCATCATGGCTGACATCGCAGGTGTGAAGGGGAAGTAGGACATCAAACCGCGCGCCACGAAATTCATTCCGCGGCTCAGACCAAATGAGGAGCTTGGGACTGCATCCTCCGCTCGCCACAGTTCTGGACGAGTGCCACATTACAATACTGATGGACACCAGCATCATCGGTACGAACATTGAGGAATTGTAAGTGAGAGTAAGATTGCAAGATTTCAGGTTCCCTACGAAGTCACTTGGTGTGTATTCTGATGTAGCTCCTGTTGATGATTGGGAGAAGGCACCGAAATATCGGACTAGGTCTGAGATGTAAGAGGGAATCTCAGGTCCGAGCGTGCAAGATACGAAGTAGGTTGACTTTGAGATAATGTATTCGATTGATAGGTTGCACCAACGACGGGCTAACCTTGTACCTGATATATCTTATGATGTTGATGGTGATGGTGTAGTGGGCACCCGGGATTATTTCATCTCGAAACATTTTGATGATGACCGAGATGGCAAGTTGAATCAGAAAGAGAGACAAAGGTGCATGGAGGCTCTATCCAAAGGCTGGCTTGATAGGCAATAAGGATTTCGTGGCGCGCAAGAAAATGCGGATTCAGATTCTCCTTCGGTCATGACCAAGCTGGGTCGAAGAGGCCGTTTGCTGTGCAGCAGAGGAGAGGCAAGATAATCACGCAAGATAGCACATTTGAGCTTGGCGAAACGTAATATAATTTCATGGCGCGCGGTAATGCTGCTGCTGGTTCTGTCCGTAGATATCCAGCGCATCCTATAAGCAAAGTGATACCATCTCATAATACAAAAACGGAGCTTGAATTGGATAGGAAAGTTGAGATGAAAAACGCAGCTGCTAAACTGTGAGCTGAAATTTGAGAGAATTCCGGGCATTTTTTGTTGGGGTAGGTTTAACGAGTGGGAGCGGTCTCACCCGGCGATGGTCTCGGAGAAGCCACCTTCGAAGGATTATTATGTGGATCAGCCAAGGTGAGGAACGTGCTGAGGTATAATCGATTGAGCGATCGATTTGATATAGGATAACTCATATAGGGGAGAGAGCAGCAGCAGACCATGAAGCATCTAGAGTGTGTGCTGGATTGATGCCTATCAATACTCATATCAATCCAGATAGGGAATCCAAGGCTATTGGTGAGAAGGGAGGATACTCGATGGGCTTGTGGTGCGGATCACCATTCTTGGTTCACTTTCGAGCTTTCTTGGTCCGAGGGACCTCGGGGATGGTTAACAAGTTTGTCAGGCGTGAAGTGGGTAGATGAGCCAGAAGTGAAGACTAGGTCGCAATTGCTGGAGCATCGAAGGGAGAAATTGAAACACGATCTAGATGAATGCAGAAATAAAGGTAATTAGATTGAATATGGTCACAAGGCCAGCTCTTCTCAGGTGAGGCTGAGTTCGTACCGTTGAGCGTTCGAGCAATAACAAAGGAAGCAGCGGTATGTTTGTTAATAGTAAATGTTGGTGATGATGAGGGATCTGTCAGGCTCACGAATACAGAAAAGGAGATGGCGTCGAATCAAAGACTAAAACACTTCTCGATCTTCAACGTCGAAGAGATAGAATCGAACATAATCTGGCCAATTGCCGGAGGGAACCTCGGAAGATGCCTGCGTACGGCAGGATGAATTTCGTGGCGCGTGACGTTGAAGTGCTGATATGTCATCAGGTTTTCAGAGAAGGATGAGCCATGGTGGGTATTGCAGAGAGGGACAGCTGGGGATGTTCCAAGTAATAAAATTCGTTGTTCTGCCTCTAATTCGGCCCTGAGACCCTCAGTTCTGTCGGGCGAAACATTTGACTATGTGATTCAACAGGTCGTTTAGCTCAGTCGGTTAGAGCATCGTGCTAATAACGCGAGGGTCGCAGGTTCGAGCCCTGCATCGACCATTTCTTCTGCATTTTTTAATTTCTATTCTCGGAAGCCTCTAGCGCTCGCCCTCAGATAACCCTTGTCGCAGTAAATCAATCAAATCGAGAGTTGCAGAAGTCACATTTAAAGTTACCGACCCTCCACCAGAGCCTTTTGCAACTAATGTGATAATAATGACCTAACAGCACCAAGTGAGAGGTTAAGCTCAGGCGAGACGGGAAACGAAGATTGAGACGGATAGGCGGCCACCGATCATAGGAGACGTGAAACCGAAGTCAAGAAAGCCCCTCTTCCCCGAGTATGTCTCCTCCCTGCTGTCTTCATCACTTTTATTGTTTAGTGGGCAGAGCAAAACGATTAAAAGATGGACGGCTGATATTATAGAGCATGGTGCATTGAGGAACGGCAAGAGACTTTTCGATACGTTAAGGCCATGCCAGGTAATGTTACTTTGCCGAGGCCTTCTAACTAATGGCTCCGTTAAGGTGTATGCGAAGGACTTCGCGCCGTTGGAGGTGTGGAGCAGCTTTGATGTTATTCGTCATGATGCACTAAAGAAGCAAGCGTTGGCTCGAAGTGATAGGACTCCAACTCTTAGTAAGGCTGTCTCCTTTTGTGTCATCAAGATGGTAGGCCTTGAGTTGCTAGGTAAACTATCATCGACTGCTCTGGCGAACTCGACTCAGCTGAGCAGCGATGCCCCGGGTGTTACTGTGAGCGGCTTAGAAGACGGGAGCAGTGAGGTGGGTGTATCTGAAACTCCTCATCTGCAGTTGATATCAGATACGTCGGGCCAGTGTTATGTCATTTGGTAGTCGACACCCGAAGGAGGATACTTCCTCCTCGACCTTGAGTGAGTCGGTAGTCTGATGTTGCAAGACCATGTAGCACCTTTTCTCATTTCATCATCAAACCTCGAAGATGAGGGATTGGAATCCTGTAAATTTCTTGTACATTTCTTGCTCTCCTCACCCCCTGACTGCATGTATGCCAATTTTGCAGCAGGTCCACATGATAAGATCATTCACACTTCAGGTCGGAGACCGTCGATAGCGTCCCCAGCGGTTGAAGGACGGCGGCATCCTGGACCTAGTATCATCGATCGAGTGAGAGGCCCTGAGTTCAATCCCTGGTGAGTGCATCACTTCAGATTAGCAAGAGTGGCCCTAAGACTAGTGCGCCATGCAGCGAGATTCGGACCAGTGGATTTGAACGGCTTGGTGTTGATCATCTTCATCATAAAGAAGCCATGAAAGTTGACTGAACCCTTGCAGGTGTTGTTGGCCTCCTCTTCCTCTTGAGTTTCAATGTTCACCTATAATTAGCGGAGCGATGCAGTATTTCTGGTAGTTGTTTTTATCCCATATGATAAACAGTGCGAGCAGGAGGACACTACTAGGATTGGCGGTGAGGAGGCGCCTTCTTGCGTCATTCCCCCTCCATTTACTTCAGGTCATGGCATTGGTTGTTATAACCTTCGTGGCCTCCGGTGCCGCTATACAATTAATATTCACCAGTGGCGATTATGACAAGCCTGTGGCCCTCACTGTAAGTTCATCATCATCATCATCAACGTTACAGCTACTTGGAATGATATCTGGCAGGTATACTCATTAACACTATCTGTTCTATTATTGGGGTGCCGTAAGTTCATCCACATGCCGGGCCAAGACACTCTACCGCCAACTGAGTCCAGTCCATTGCTGGCATCAGCATCAGCATCAGCAGTTGTGCCATTAGAGGAAGCCAAGTGGCCACAGAGGAGGCTTGTCTGGGCGCTGGGTGAGAATGAATACTGTGGAAGTTGGTATATGGTCAAGTTGTCAGGTGCAATGTGGTTTGTATCACAATTGTCATACAACATCTCATTGAAGTATACCTCAGTGGCCACTAACAGTTCTTTATCGAGCTGTTCAAGTGTCTTCACTTTTATATTTTCAATAGTAATCTAACCCTTTATTAATATTAACTATCACCTTCCCTTTTATCAGCTCCTCCTCGGTTACCCATTATGCCGTGCTGCACCTATATCAGCCGTCCTTATGTGTGTCATTGGTGTCCTTATTACAGCTCTTAATAGACCATCACCTAAGACAGACTTAGCCGTACTTTTATTACCATGCTCTCCGATAAGCTCATTTCACTTGTATAGGTTCCAGAGAGCATCCTCGGTGATTCCCTAGCATTGGGGTCGGCATGCTGCTATGGGCTCTTTACGTGCTGCCTTAAGCTTTGGGTACCACATCCTCGCCGTCTGCTGCCTCAACGTCTCTACATTCAGGTGCCCGATGAGCGTATGGTGGCCTACGTATTCGGCATGTTTGGTGTAGTGGCATTTGTTCTTGGTGTAAGATGTTATCATCTTTCACATCATTAACTCTATTAGTATCTTTATTAGATACCTCTGCTGCTTGTATGCCACATAACAGGTCTCGAGACACTGGTAGGTCCTAGTCCTTTACTGCTATCATTGCTTTCTGTTAGATGCTACCCACCTGGGGTCAATTCGGCGCTATGACGGCCAATGCCATCCTTGGAAGTGTTGCTTCAGATTACCTTCTATCAGTGGCGGTGTGTCATCATCATCACTGCATAATGCGTGTCATGTCCTGTCAGGTTATTCTCCTATCCCCTCTTGCCGCTGCTGTTGGGCTATCGTTAACTATCCCTTTGTCTTTGGTTGTTGACAGTAAGTTTCGTGGCGTTCTTTTCACCAGTGTTGTTGCTCGGTAGGTTCAATACTTGGTCTGCATACCTTCAAGGGCGTCTATGTGCTCGGATCGGCGTTGGTTTTCGGTGCTGTGGTGCTC
Organism: Perkinsus chesapeaki; assembly: GCA_013115145.1. Classification (NCBI taxonomy): domain Eukaryota; phylum Perkinsozoa; order Perkinsida; family Perkinsidae; genus Perkinsus; species Perkinsus chesapeaki. The sequence goes on along the minus strand of JAAPAO010000004.1, from coordinate 9,095 downwards.
ATTAGTTGGGACACGTAGGGGTTTTTACTTTTATATTCGTCATGACCAAATTACACGGTTTCAGTTACAACGTTGAGTCCGATAAAGCAAAAGTGGTGACAAGTCCACCAAGTAGTCCACAAACAGTCAGACAAGAACAAAAGCATCAGCAAGGAGCCCCGCTGGTGCGAGTTTGAGCTCGTATCTGCTGCCCAGCATCTTCATTGGTTAATTCACTTTTCCATGACAGATTATCGGGAAGGCGAATGCCGAAGTGACAGAAGAGAGCTCTGTTAACGTATGAAAGATTATTGATAATGATGTTCCTTGTGTGTGCTGCTGCTGCCCTGCTATTACGTCTCCATTAATAAGTGACATTGTGTTTCATCGTGTTTAGTTAGCGAGCCAGGTTGCCCTGCGATGCAGATAAACATTCGTGTCAGTACTCCTTGACAAGCTCAACTGGTAAAGCTCATTTGCCACCACTAGATGATCATAACACACCCACAGTATGCGTCTCACTAGCAGATACCTTCACATCCGAAGCTTCTCTCAATAAGAGCCTTCGTACTAGAATCTCACTAAGGGGCGTTCCCCCGGAAAACTCTATTTGACAGTGTCCGTGTATACAATGCATTCTTGGACTAATTACAAATCATGAAACACTCATATCAATGAGCATTGCCTATGCCCTTTGCGTACCCATCCAGGGGGATGAAGAACAGGACAACAAGCCCGTAAGTACCACACCAGGTAAAATGGTGCTGAAGCAACTATCTTATTGGCTCAAAACCATTTACCTGAGGATGACTTACGGGTGCGTCAATCACCAAGTTGAGAACTCGCTTTGGGTAGTAAGTGACTATCACTTATCTATTGGTCTAGCGATATTTCACATGTATACGCTAGCACAACTATGGCGTGGTCTCAACTTGCCGATTCACCCGATTTGTCCAGTAAATCATCCCACGGAGTTAGCCGTCAAGCCCCGAACTCATGAAACTCAAGACTGTTGAAAACAGCTCGGAAACTACAAACCCGTTTTCGATCACTAGCACCTATATACTTCAACAACTTATCCGCTGTGATATGAAACTACTCGAGTCTACCGGTTAGCATATAGCAAGTAGCGAACTTTGCTTTCACCTCCGAACTCTCGTGGAGGTACTCTAGCACTGATAGCGACTTCCAACGACCGGCTCGCATCAGTACAGGAGACTCTGCCGGCAAAGCCTGATGGAGAAGCTGGGCACCAGTGCGTCGAAGGGTATGGGTGCCGAACTCGTCAACCACATCGTAGCCAACAACTGGGCCCAGGCGGGTTCGAATGGTTCTCAAGAGGTCCTGGTAATAGAGCGGGAAAATCTTTCCCCCCGTCCCATCTGTTGGTTTCCGGTCCCAGAGGACGTGGAGAGGACAAAGGTCGCAGGTAGCTCCTTCCCCAATCCCTTCTGGAAGGGAGGCCATAACCCGAGACGTGCAGGCAATATACACCGACTGCCCAGCTGCTACCTGATCGGTTTTGCTTCGTCTTATCTTAACCTCCATGATGCAGGGAGAAACAGCACCTGCTGGAGAACACCGTATAGATATATCATCCCACTCGAGCGCCAGAATCTCGTCCGCTCTTAACAAGCCGAAGATACCAATCAGAATTGCGGCCGACGAAAGGTCACGCCTTGGGTGCCAGCGACGGAAAATCTTGAAGATATCCATCTTATTCAGAGGCAGCATCTGTTTCGTGGGTGTTGAACTGCATGCCTTCTCTGCCGCGCGGAGAACGTGTGACAATCTGAACGACTCACTGACTGATAAGTCATAACCACGCGACTTATTCCTAGACCTCAGCCCAGACACATAAGTCTTTATCGTATTATAAGCATAGCCACATTTGGTTAAGGCCCATATGAATAACTGCAAGTCAGAAACGGTCAGTGGGAAGCACGGTGTCCCGACCATTTGCGCGTAGAACTGGACGGTCCGGTCGTAAAGCTCATTCGTGTTCTGCGCCAAGCCCGTCGCCGCAAATTCTTCGGCCAACAGTCTCGAAGAGTCACGTCCTTTCTCGGCTATCAGTTCTCGCACACTCTCTCTTTTTGGGTTACTCGAAGGAGCCCAGGCCGGGTAGCACTTGGGAACCCGAGTTAAGGGTTGGTAACTCAACAATAGACCTGATACAGAAACAAACTACAATGCCTCGAAGGTGTGGTTCCCAGCTAAATTCAACTTATGACCCGAGAAGACTGAAAGGCGACAACGGCATCGGTGTTCTGAGCCCATTGTGCACCGAGGGAGACATGACCGTCTCTCGATAACGAATCAGCTAGCCAGTTGGCTTGGGACTTGATGTAGACAAAATGCGTAGACGACCGTAGCTTTCCAATCCAGTGAGCGGCTGCCTGTAAGACCACGGCTAGCTTAGTGCTCGGGGAGTAGAGCCTCTTGAGTGATCCAATAACTGCTGAGTTATCGCAAAACAGAACTAGTTCGGCAGCGAAGGCCGAGCCCTCTGGGCGCTGCTCGCCCTTCCAAGTAGCCACCATGCGCATTGTCGCAACTGCAGCTAGTAATTCATAAAGAGCAATGTCTCGGTGAGAGGCTGGGCCACTTGGAACTGAACCTAGCTCTTTCACCCAAGAAAGGACCGCGGGCGAACTCGTACTAACCCTGAACCACAAACCAGTATCACCATCTGAGGCCCACCCGGCCAAGTATTCTATCGAGGCATCGGACGCCCCGACCACGAAGGGCTTCGGCAAGCCGCGCGGGGATAGTATCATTGGAGCCCTGGGCTTTGAAATGACCTCCAGCCAAAATACAATGGCCTTGAAGGTTTTAGACTCCTCCGAGAGCCTCACAGACCGCAGAGGCTTAGACTGCCTTCTCTTCTGCTCGAAAGTCTCAAGTAGAGCATAAAAGGGTTGCAGGAAACCTTTCAACTCTCGCAAAAGCTGGGTAGCAAAAACTAGCTTCCCGAGGACCTTGGCGAGGTTCGGCGCATGAACTTTACGGTAAGCACGGAAATCACCCAGCAGATCCCTGATGGAGGCCCAAATATCGGGGTGGACAACCACCGAGGGCCCCAATGGTGACGATACCGAAACGTCGAAACCGATGTATTTAACCGATTTTACGGCAAAGAGGCATTTGGACCAAGCAACCTCCACATTGAGCACGTGCCATACTAAGAGTGCTACGACACACCCAATGATGTAGTGCCGCTTGAGCAGTGCTAATAAACCATCGTCGATGTAGATGATTGAGAGAAACCTCGCATGAGCCAAAATGAAACGCAGCAAGGCGTTCGTCAAGCGTATAACACTCGCGCTGCCTCTACACCAATGAAAAGGCGAAGCGGCTGCCCCGAAGGGCAATGCTTTGTGACAGGCGTGTGGCTCGGGCGGAAGGCCTGATCTCGTATGATAGAGATCTTTCAACCCCGCAGCCAGGTCGCAAGCTCTTGGTAAGGAACAGGTCTCTGGTAGCTGACACGCATCGTTCAAAGAGCTCGCAGTGTGGTCCTCTATCAACCGATACGAGCCATCTGACTTCGGAATCATGGCCATGCGCGCATAAAGACGCTTGGGATCCTTTTGAGCCTCGAAATATGACAACTCTGACATTCTCCCAAGAGCAACTTCACGTCGAAGAAGGGCCAGACACACATCGGGAGCAGCCTCCACCGATGAGAAATTGCGGTGGGCTTTCTTGAGGTTAAAAACCTCCATTTCTCTATTGATGTGAGCTTTCGACCGAGCCGCCGGAAAGATGCCAGAGGGCTGTAGAGGCCGATCAACTCCAAGACTGAGGCCTTCATCGATTTGGGTAAAAATATCACAGTCGGGATCGCCAATCAGTTCACAAAGTGCCTTCCCAAGCTCGGCCCTGACAGGGCTCCCACAAGAAGAAGTCCGGGGAGAGCAATTCAGCAGCGAACATAGGTCGGGAACCAGGCGACCCGTTGCCTCGTTGAAAGCAGCAGCTACATTCGGTATCTGACTTTCGGCGAGAGAGCCACAAACCGAGGAAAGTAGTCCGGATTCCTCAATGACCTTAGCTTCAGCCAGGAACAGATCGGCTACCCGCTGCAGGTTCGGGGAACAAGAACCACGAGACAGCTCCGATGGGGTTGCGGCAACCAGGCCTGTCCCGTCACGATAGCCCACTTGGCTCTGATTTTCGAGCACTACACCGCAGGCCGTCTCACGGAGCAGCTTCACGTGGTCATCAGGTGTGTGCGCCTCGCTCGTGCTTGCTTCTTTTATTGACTTCGAACAGTCCCCAGAACGGTTACTTTCAACGCAAAAACCTGATGATTAAATGAAATCATTCTCAGTAATCATCGGAGTCGAGAGAGCGAGACAACCGAAACCCGACGCGGGTCGAACGGAGTCGACTAGGTATCATGTACTCGAAAAACGATCGAGGTGAGGATTGGGCTAAGCGCCGAAACCCCAATGCGCAAAACGAAACTTCAAGTCTTACCTTCTTCGGAGGTAGTGGACTTGGCAGGGGGCTTCCCTTGACGCTTACCGCTCCGGGCTGGGTCAGACGTCGAGGACTCGGTGGAACGCCCACCGGGCTTTCCGGCCGTATCGTGCACATATCGGCAGCGATCACCCCAGGTGCAAGTGCCCATCGCGAACTTCCTGCAGGCCTGGGACTTCTGGGGATGATGACCAGAGTTATTGGTACCAAAGTGGCGCTTGTTGTTATTATTGTTGTAGGTCCGGATAGATTGATTGGCCACCTCGACGAGCAGAGTCGGATTAACATCGGAAAGGAAGCACTGTCTCAACGTTAACTGGGAGTTAGCCGCCACAACTGCTGCTAGGCCGCGACGGTACTTGTCATCGTATACCACGACCGCAGAGAAAGGAAGAGACTTGGCCAGACTCATAATCCTCGAACCGTAGGCCAACACGTCGACCGGCGATAAAACCAGAGGGTCAATCGTACCAGCGATCAAAAGGGAGAAACGAAAGCGGCACTGAAACCAATCAGCTACTGATTCAGGAGACTTACTCTTTCTTGGCGGAGTGGTGCTAGAAGTCGAGGATAGAGGTCCAATTGAACTGTCAGGAGCTTCTTCCACATCCAAGCCGGGCTTCTCCATGATATCCTTGAAAGGAACGTAGCAGGCATTCTTGATATTACTAATAGCGGAAATGACCGAAGCTGAGATGCCATAAAAAAGATTGGGAGGCAACGGTGAGTGATAATTTTTCACCGCTTGGTTTACTATGGCCTCAATCTGAACCGTAGATCGTTGCGACAGGGCGTCGGCCTCGGCATGGAGCTTGCGCCTCTTGCGAATGACGGCCCCAATTTCTTCCACAACAGACTCTAACGTGGCTGCTGCAGCGACCGATAAGCTCCCAGTGACCCGACCGAGAGATGTCGTCGAAAGCGACCCGAGCAGGTGAGTCGAGGTTAAACCGTTCAAACCAAGAGTTCTAATGAGTTCATCGGCGATGTCACGAGACGGTGCATATGCTCTCACCATGTTGACCACGTCTTCATGCGGGTCGATGTAGTTAGGATCGTTAGCAGATTTCTTAGAGTCGCCGGGGGCGCCTTCTACCCTCGAAACTTCTACCTTAGAACTTGAACTCTTGGGAGGGACCGGGTCGGTGGGGTGGACCGAAGGAAGAATTGGAGGAGTCTCATCATCAACTCCCATGAAAAAAAATAACCAAATAACCGCCACAACTAATGAGCACGATGTGCCACGAATTGAAGTATAATCAGAAACTCGAGAGAACCCGAAAACGTAGTATTTCAACTCAAACTAACTTGAGGGTTCGAACTGTAGCTAGACAATGACACAATGAATAAAGCGTGTTTCGCGGTGCGAAACACGCTGCACAATTCACGCACGCACCGACACTCTCGCTGCGTGAATTGAGGCAGGTCGGGTATTTGCCTCTTAACTAACCTTGGTTACTTCGTAACCTTCCATTAAAATTAATAGTTTTACGGATCTGCTTTCATTCCGTATTGACGTATATCACTCATCAATCTTACACTCTTGCCATTACTTCATCACATTTGACTTTATAGTGTTATTCGATGTTGATAAAGAAATCTTGTAGGTAGTCGATCCCAGGTAGTTTCGATGTGTAGATGTGGTTGTATTTTTATAATCGACAGCGGCAGGATTCGAACCTGCGCGGGCAGAGCCCAGTGGATTTCTAGTCCACCTCCTTAACCACTCGGACACGCTGTCATATTTGTTAAGAAACGCTTTTTCGCTTCGCTTCGCCACAATAATTATTTCATCGGAGCGCATATTTATACTATCTTCTGTTAGCGTTGTTGTTGTGGTGGTGGTTTTGCCACTTCTCGTGGCCATCTCCTCATCATCCTCCTTCGACTAAATGGTTGTAACCAACGTCACCAAGAGAGCTTCCATGGGCCTATGCGTACGTATCTATTCCATCACTTTCGCTCAATTCCTTCTGTTTAGGCTGTGGCTCTAAGTGTCATCACCTTCGTCGGTTCTGGTGTATCAATTCAATTGCTTTTTACTAACGGTGATTACAACAAACCGGTGGCTCTCACGGTACGTTACAGCAGCTATCTTCGGATCCTTGGAGTTACTTTTAATATCATTAGGTGTACTCACTCAGCTTATCAGTGATACTATTGGCCTTTCGTAATTATCTACACAGCCCTACGCCTGGTCATAACCTCACTGCCGAGTCGAGTCCACTACTGATGGAGTCAGGGCTAGTATCTTTACCTCGACATCATAATAATACTTTCAATCGATTCAGCTTGCCATCGGCCAGCAAGATATGCGCCCTAGGTGAAAGGGTTTAACATTATCATTTATACATTTATAATGCTTATCAGGTCTGATGTGGTTCACCGCGCAATTGACATACAACATCTCTCTGAAGTAGGAAGGAGGTCTTACCGTACATGCCCTTTGCGATGCACTTTTATTAGGTACATCTCAGTGGCCACTAACAGTTCTTTATCGAGCTGTTCAAGTGTCTTCTCCTTTATATTTTCAATAGTAATCTAACCCTTTATTAATATTAACTATCACCTTCCCTTTTATCAGCTCCTCCTCGGTTACCCATTATGCCGTGCTGCACCTATATCAGCCGTCCTTATGTGTGTCATTGGTGTCCTTATTACAGCTCTTAATAGACCATCACCTAAGACAGCTCTGGCGGTATCGTCCTCCTCTCTCTCGTCTATATCACCTATTATTTCTATACAGGTCAATGAGAGTGTCCTTGGGGATATCATAGCATTGGGATCGGCGTGCAGCTACGGCATTTTTGGTTGCTACTTGAAGTTGTGGGTAAGTAGACTACTACTGCTGCTGATTCTGCTGCTGTTGCTTCTATCGCCCCATTACGTCTTTGAAGGTACCTGATGAGCGAATGGTTGTCCAATTGTTCGGAATGTTCGGCATAGTCTGTATGGCAGTTGGAGTAAGTGTGTCATCCTATCAATCTGGTCTATTGTTAAACACCCTACCACAGGTGCCCTGCATAGTTGTATGTCATTTTACTGGCTATGAGACTTTTGTAAGTCATCATCATAATAATACTGTATGTTTCGGCACTTGTAGTTGCTACTCGTTTTAGGCCCTTCCGACTTGGGGACAGTTTGTTGTATTAACGGCCAATGGTATATTCGGCAGCGTTGCATCGGATTTTTTTCTTTCTCTGGGAGTAGGATAGATTCGTATGATGGTTAAGTTCTCACCCCTTCTTATTCATGTTTAGGTCATCCTCCTTTCACCGCTTGCAGCTGCTGTCGGACAATCTCTAACCATCCCACTGTCATTGGTGGTTGACAGTAGCGAACATTGTTCTCCTAACTGCGAGCATAGCTGCTGTTGCTGGCATAGGTTCGATTCTGGGTTTGCATACATTCAAGAGCATATATGTCCTGGGGTCAGCCCTAATGTTCGGTGCAGTGGTGTTGATCAGCTGGGACACGTAAGGCGGTGGAGGCGGCGACTATGATGGGGTATCATACTCTGCCACCCTTTCCAGTTACGCTGTCGAATCCGTTAGCGATAAGCCAATACACAGTCCTTATGCCGCTGTACCGGATAGACTGCCACCATTGGTGAGCAGCGACTATTGACTGGTTATGATGGTCATGTTGTTGTTCAGATGATCGGAAGCGCCAAGGAAGGTTCCGAAAGCGACTTCACTACAAGATCCGAATAAGTATTTTGTATAAAGCTAACAACAGTGTTGCTAATGCTGCTGTGCTACCGCTTGCAACAACTCATTCCGTTCGCATAGGACGGCTTTGACGATGTAGACGGTATTGTGTTTAAAGTTATACCCAAACCGAAAACGGATAAGTAGTCTGAGCAACGATAGGAAGAACGGTGACACAAAAGATACTCCGAAAAGGGACAGCAGTTGTTGTGTCGACGGCTAGGCTGAGCATTACCACTAGCAGAAAGATACTCTGTCTTATACCGGATATCTATTAGAGCTTGAACGAGCATGATTGAATGGTGCTTACTTGGAATGACGATGATGTTGATTCATGAGTTTGTCATTGCAGTTCTATTTATTAATTTATATTTATTATTATGTCTTCTTCTTCTGTTTGTAATAGTACATCAGAATCGTTAGCTGTTAAGAATTGGCTCTCTCTCGATTTTGATAAGAATACTCGTAAAGAGGCGCAAGAGCTTCTAGCTGATGAGGTGGATGATCGTCTTAATCCTGATCATCGTATGCAGTTTGGTACCGCTGGTCTTCGTGGTGAAATGGGTGCTGGTTTTAACCGTATCAATTGTTTGACTGTTATGCAAGCTGCTCAAGGATTATGTATGCAATTGATTGATAAATTTGGGAAAGATGCTCTCTCTCAAAGAGGTGTTGTATTTGGTTATGATGGACGACATAATTCTCGTCAATTTGCTCATGTTGCTTCTGCTGTATTTATCAGTAAAGGCGCCAAAGTGTATCTCATCGACAAGACCAGTGTAACTCCTTCTAATCCATTCTTGATTGTTCACTTTCATGCCCTTGCTGGTGGTCAGATGACAGCTTCTCACAATCCAAAGCAATACAATGGTTTCAAGGTCTATGGTGATAATGGTGCTCAAATTATTCCTCCAGTTG